>VXAZ01002109.1:2370186-2414353 GCA_013399875.1 Gymnorhina tibicen | reverse complement strand
TTTTTTTTTTTTTTTTGCAGGTGCTCACCAGAGGTCTGAGAACCCTAAAATGCTGTTGCTACATTTTCTTTCCAAATCAGAAAGCAAAGTGTTACCATAGTAACATGACTATGTTAGAAATGTCTATTTGCATAGCACATATAAAAGTAGAGTTTTTTTATTTCCTCCCCAGGGTGGGAGCTTTAGGGGAATAGCCATGCTAAAGAGAAAACTTTAACCTGAAACCCCCCTCTACGAACCTCAACAAAATCTACAGAACACATCAGCCTGTAAGGCAAGGGAAAACACAACACAGAAAATAAATGCCGGCACATCTTGTCGCTGTTAAATATGTGATGCAGTAACACTGAATTCCTGATTTTTTGCACCTTGTATTTTCTACTTTTCTCTTACAAGATGCTTTGGAATTTTTCCTGTTTTTAACTATGCTCCCACTGGAGGTTTTGGATGGCTGATTTTTTTTTTTCCAGAAGTAGTTTATTTAAAAAAAAAATGTGCGCATATGCATACATATATATATGCATACGTATGCATATATAGACTTATATATGTGTGTATATACATAGACACACACACACATATATATATATATGTAAAATGATGACAAGTTAAGACTATGTAATTGCCGCAAATGAATTTCACATCTTCTGGTGTAGATTCTGTGCAATCTCAAAATATATATCAGTAAAAAAAAACCAAACCAAAAGTAAGAAAGGATGAACAAAAGAAAAACTCTTACTTTATATCCCTTGTGTTCTATACACCTATTATAAATAAGACATATTTTGCTTCTCCATCTCAGTGTCATAATTTATTTTACTCTTACAGACTGCCAGAGGTTTGCCATATGTGCTTTAACTTTGCAACAGAGCACCAATGAACTGCTGTGTCAGTCAGTACCTACACTCACTGTGCAGGGACAGCACTGTGATAAGCCAAAGTGCCAAAAGGGTCAGTCACAAAGAAATTCTACCTTACTTTTAGATATGAGCAAGGTTTTGTGGTTTGTTGGTTTTGTTTTTTTTTTTTCACAACTTTACCAGTGATAGAATTATAGCTCATGTGACCCACTGGCTTATAATCATCTTGGTCACTTGGCTCTCTGCTGTTTTCTTAAATGCTTTCCCTGTGTTTAGTATAATGTGATAGCATAGCAGCTGAGTCTGCTTAAAAGTCATCCAAAGCAGACTACATTTTTGCTACAGCTTCAAAGCTGTGTATTTTTTATTGCCAGTACCACAACAGCCCTGCCCTAATATATCCTCAGCGGCCTGCTATTGTCTTGTCTTCTCCAGGCTTTTTCACTTACTAACAATACCCCTTTGTTCTACTGTATTGAAGGTACTATTTTTTTCTGCACACTGGTATTTGATAACCATGAATTCCTTCAAATGCAGCCTTAATCCACTGCGCATGTTATTGTGTTTCCTACTTGCCTCTTAAAACTTAGCATACCAAAGTGCTGTGCTACCTAAATGCATTTCTTTTTCTTCCCAGTTCCTATTTTTGAGGCAGCAATATTCAATTGCAACTTCAATCAGCCCTTCCCTCCACCACCCAGTCCTGCTCTTGACTTTGTTGACAGCCTAACGTTTTGGCTGGAAGGCTCCTTACTATCAAACACAATTTTTATAAATGCATTACCCATTCGAGTGAGGCTGCTGTAGCAGATGGATGGAGTGCGATCTCCAAACATTAATGTTCCATTAGTGATTCAGGAGGTGGAGTGAAAGGAAATCTTATGTGAAGGATGGCAGAGCCCTGGATAACAGAAACAAATGGAACAGTGACGGACTAAAAGCAAGAGAACTTTAACAAGTCTTACTTAGACACCAAGGTCTGTGTGACAAATCCAGTACGCACTGAGAGAGACACACAAAAGTCAGAAGATTGCATTTCAAGCTTGATATATCCTAGCGCACCTTCCCAGGATGCCTAGAGCTATTAACATCCATGGATTGCTCCATCTTCCCTTGGCTTTTGTACATGCCTGAACGCCCACAGCACATGGCTTTGAGGATGATGAATGTAACAAGAGTACAGCAATCAGAATGGGCATCTTCTACATAAAAGTCTTCCAGCTTTTAGTGAATACTTATTCACCGAGATAGGAATTCTACAGACTAGGTAAGCTGTCCAGCTCGCGTCGGTTCCTGGAGAAAGAGCTGTTGCCTTCTCCCCCCTGTGCTTAAGTCAGTGCTAGTGCACAAGGCATCATCACAAACCCCAACAGAAAGCATTTGACCAGTGAGTTTCCTCTACGACTCAACTGTACCACAGAGCTGGTTGTGTGTTTCTCAGACCTTGTAATAAATGTTTGCTGGACTCTGAGGAGGCATCTCTTGAACTATGTACACCGGATGTCCATAGTCGCCGCTGACCTTTTCATAGTGGGGGCAAAAGACACTGTCTGCAGTCCTTAGAGGAATGATAATGTCACTGGGCTCAGAACCATTGTTGTTGCCACTGCGTTTTGGGGTGGCTAATGTACTAAGTGATAGAGTTGTCGTGTGTTGCGGGGAATGCTTCCTGTGTCTTCTCCGGTACTTCAACAAAAGAACCACCAAAGTGATGATGATGACGATGAAAATGATGCACCCTGATGCAATCCCTGCAAATAAGGCCACCTCTGAACCCAGTATACTGGAATGCCCAGCCTTACTGCCATCTGTGCTAGATCCTGGAAAGAATGGAAATACAATAGACAAAAGTTATTGCCATCCTGTGACCCATTTACGTTGCTTAAAAATGTGTAGAGTAAGCAAGACTGGAAGAATTAACTGACAGCTAAACTTTGACAAACCAATTACCCTGTTAGATAGCTAAATGCAAACAGCCGAAGTCAGCAATCAATATAAAACAAGACTTTGTGTCTGTTGGTCTCACTTTTGTGTTGCTCCCAAAACACCCTGTTTCATACATCATCATCCATCAGCAGCGAGAACTGTCACTGACAAGGCAGCCTTTGATGCACACGGCATCTTTTAAAAGATGCAGGCCAGCCCCGGGCACAGGAGAGGGGTGGGATAGGACTGGAAGGGAAAATGACACAGGGAAATGACAATTCTCAGAAAAACTGGTACTGTTCAGTGCCACACTGTTCCCTCTGCTATTTTATCTTTCGCACATTGATTTAAGTTAAACCATCCTTAGTGCCTCTTTACATGGACTCCTCTTGCTTGGAAATGAATTTAAGGAGCTTGAGGCAGCGTGGGAGACAGACAAAATGGCTACAGCATGTCTGTTATTATTTACTTAAAACAGAACAATACTATGCATTTGGTAGTCAAGAAAAGCTCACATGCTGAACAGCCTGTTGAGTATTTGCTGCCCATCATCTACTATTTGTCACAAAAATTACGTGAATGCTTACTTGACACTTTTTCGCTTCAAGTTTGAACCTATTTCCCTCTCTTGATGCTCACTTACAATGGAAAAATGATACAGATGCTACATTCACATAATTGTTAATTCTTCCTACCAAAGCCTCCGCAGGAATCAGCTGAAGCCACTTATTATATCAAAGATTCATTAGCCCAGTAGCTAATGACAGAGCTGGCAAGGAAAACTTGTGGCCTTTTTTGGGAAACCCAGAACCACCTGTCAGCGAAGTTTTGTTTTGTAGCATTACTAATTACTGAATTTTCTTCTGGACAGCTTGAGTCTTAAGAGTCAGGTTTTTTCTTGTTCACCCCATGAGTGAAATGCATCCTGAAGATATTTATTTGGAATCATCTTTTAATTTTGTTTAGATAATTATGAAAAAAAAAATCTTTTCATTTAGCAAAAGATCAGCCATCCATGTCTAGACTTTATATGGTCAGCTAAAAGATCAGGACATTAATTATAGATGCCTTGAAATAAACTTTATAAATGGCTGTTGAGAACCACTTGATAATGTATTATGTGGGAAAAGAAAGACAGAGACTCGTTCATCTGCCAGAGTACTAAATGTAAGGCAGCACAGACCACCGTTAAGCTGCTTAGCAAATGTCCTATCCAAAAATTTTCCTGTAAATGAGTGACATTGTCACAAGACATAATTGACTTTACAGCAGAGTAGAAGAGGGGAGAGAGCAGCTATTGCCAAAACGTGCAGCTCCCAGACACTATCCACCCAAGCAATCAGAATCTGCTTTTGCTTCATCTCACGATGAAAACATTTGCTTTTCTGGCACTTTAATGGTAAAATAAAACACATTTGGGGACAAAGGAGGAGAAGACGTTGCAGGGCAAAGTCCCACCACACCTACCTGAGTGGTCCTTCACAAAGGGGCTGGTGGTGGAACTCTTCCCGTTGGTGCCAGCTTCCTGCTCAGGGCGCTTGGTGGGATCCGTGTACCGGGGCTGCCCTGCCGAGTTGGGATCTGGGGGAGAGAAAGATGACTCGTGCAGCTTTGGCACTTGACGGTACGGAGCCTTACAAGCTGGCTCTAGGTACCTCGTGAGACACAAATGGTTTAACAGAAGAACCTTTATGCAAAGGACTGGGAGATATAAGCATGTAATTTTCCTTTTAAAGCAAAATGGTTATATTAGTTATTTCAGGTTTAAATTGTGAGGCCATCTGCAGAAACTATAGGGTCTCCTGTAATTGGCAAGAAAAGCTTTGCAGATGACATTTCAGTTTAACTGAGGAAGTTGATTGACTACTAAACCAACTTCTACTTAGAAAAATAATTCTTTCTTCCTGCACAATAGGTTATCTATATGTGAAAAGAGACAATGAACAAAAACCTCTCTGTAATCAGAATTCGTAACAAGCAAACTATAGAAATATTAGCTTCCCTCTTTTCATGTATTTTAAATAATTTTGAGCAGCAGAGTTGTGGCTTTTGTTTTTAAAATAAAAATAAAAATGACTGAAATACACTACACTCCCAGGTGACCTTTCCTTCTAGGTATCTCTCCAATGAAGAGATCTTATTACGCTAACCCTCCTTCTGTAGAAATCTGTCAGTAGCCGAGGAAGAGAAAATAGGCTTTGCTTTCAAACTATAAGGGAAGAATGACCACACTAGACTCGACTGGCTCTCTGCTCTACACTGCTAAAAGAAGCCTGAAAACTAAAAAGGACATTGAGACTGATCAAAGTGATTTCATGAAACAGCAGATGGTCTTTACCTTGTCCAACTTTCATGAGGATCTTCATGGTTTTTGTCTGGCACACCCCTCCCTCCTGGTTATCCAGGCCCTCCAAAGACCCATTTGATGTTGCTGATTAAAAATAAAAGAAAAATAAATAAAAATAAAAATAAATAAAAATCAGGAAATCAACAGGCAAAGTGATGTGAACATGAGTGTCTGAAAGCAGGGATCTTTCAATCTACCAGGACCTGTTCTTGTTGCTCAGGCTCACCTATGGAAAGTTGTGAAATGTTGAAAGCCAAAGGAATGAATACACTGGTAAGCTGTACAATATATACAAATGGAGGAATGTGTTATCAAGGTTTCAAATTTACCCAGCAACCTTTTATTTTCCTATGCACAATTGACTGACTGACTGACTTGGACAAAAACACACCATCTTGCTAAAAAGGTGATGGAGTCAGCTGAAAAGGAAGCTCTGGCAGGCTCAGAGGAGAAAAGCACTGAGAAATCACCCTTTTTTTTCCTTCCCAACAATATCTTTATAATCACCATGTTACACCTGCTTCCTCTATTACAAATCTCCTGCTGGAAGAAGTGAACGCATACAAAAGACCCAGGTGAAAGCTAAGATTCTGAACTGATTGGAAAACCATTTAATATTTTAAAGTACAATCTCACTTTTCTCAGCATTGAGAAGCCTCTGCGGGGGTGGGTGGCAAAGGGGAATACGCTCTATTCTCACGGAAACCTTTTAGCTCACACAAACAACAGGGTCCTTTCCCCTGTGCTGATATTGTTCTTGCTTATCTAGGTGCCAGCTGGAGCCACGCGATCCGGGCGCAGGCTGACACTGCCATGCGATGTGAGTGAGAAGCACCACTCCCTGGGAGAACCCACAACACTGACTCACGGTGCATGGGTGTGCCGCTGCTGCCACAGCCGGCTTTTGGTTGCAAAACAGCTGCTGGAAAATTATTTGGCAGCTCCTTGGCAGAAGGCATTGCGACCACTGCGCTGCACTGGCCACTGGCCACCGTGAGCGGGGCTCGCCTGCCAATGCTGGGCTCCGGATTCACTATGCAGGGAATGCACTGGGCGTTTTCCTACCCTGGCTGTCCTGGGGATGGAAATTTCACTGTCGTTTCTTGGAGCCGTTTATCCCGAGGCCCAAAAAGGACTTACGAGAGGGTGCATGCGCAGGCACCGGCACTGGGCCACCAACTGGAGAAAATAAATGGAAAATGCGATGTAAGGGAGCTCACTTCTTGCCGCGACAGTGGTGAACTGCTTAAGCAGCACATGCCTCCCTCTGCCCCTCTCCTTTCAGCTTGTGGGCTTTATGCTCTTTGGGTCTTTGTTTTCAATTCTCACTCCTTCTCTTTCACCTTCCTTGGGGATTTTCTTTCAAATGCAGTCTATGTATATTTCCTTTTTCCTTCACAATGTCTTCCTACCCCCATGGCAGTATTTTTCTTGCTCTAATCTTCTCTCTAGCTGTAAAGATATAAACCCCATACTGCTGAACCCTGTTTCCTAGCCTTTGATCGGCTTCTTGTTTTTGTTCCACTTCTGACTCTTTTGTGACCAACTCGAATTACAGCCACCACACAAACTTCCCAAACTGTGCTTTCTTTTCCTAAAATTCCCTTCTCCTCATATGTGGTCCCTCCCAGTTCCTCCTCTTGTTCCCTCCCCCCTGTAAAAACATGACAATAGCTGTATGGCAGAAAGACTTTCCAAAATACAAAAGAGCACGTTGAGTAATTTGAGATAAAAGCTGATCTGAAATGTGCCACTGCATTGCCAGGTTCTGAAAATAATGGAGACGTATAGTTTTGTTTTCTTTTGTTTTTTTCCAGAGGGGGAAAAAAAAATCAATACCAAGAACCCATCCTGGACATAAATCAAATGTGTCTTTGCTGAAAGTGTTTTTTATGATCTATTTGCCAGTGTACCAGCACAAGGACACAGAGAAAAAAAGCAGTAAATAGAAATACCAAAGCTGAGCACCAACTGAACGTACAAATAATAAACACTGACTTTCTCTTGTGGTTTTTTGTTATTTGATTTTTTTTTAAATCGAGCTGAAGGGAATCACATCTCCTTAAACACCTTCTACTTGATTTTAATTGAATAGAATGCTGCTTCTTCTGAACATCAATGCCTTTTTATTCTTTAAAGGCCTATCCACTTAACCCACAGAGCAGGAGACCTCAATAGGATGCAGAGGACGCAGTCCGACCTCAGAAAGTAAGATGGCAAAAAAGAATGCAAAATTACTTGAAATACAGTCTCCAAATGAGAAGACCCAGATGTACAATGAGTCTGGTTGTGTGCCTACGCCAGCGCAATCTGCCTCGCTTGCTTGCTAAAAGAATGCTTTCATAGCTTTGATGTCAGATGAATGAATTTGCAGAAGTATTCACTTTTTCCACAGTTCTTCAAGGGATTTTAGGAAAGCCTACATTGTAGCTCAGAGTACAGACTGCTACGTCCTGAGGAATAGGGAATTTTCAAAGAGGAGCATTTCAGTGACAAAGCAAAGTTTCCTTCTCAGCTTCTCCTGTAATTAAACTGACAATTACCCAAGGCCACTGGAGGAAATTATTTTTCAAAATTCATTAAGACTACCGAAATACAACCTTGCATATCCCTAGTGTACCAGGAAGAAAGTGGGTAGCTTTAAACACATCGTTTTAAGCTTTGAAAAGCTGCACGGAGAAAAAGAAGTAATCTGGGACAGCAGAGAAAACAGTTTCGTACTGCTAATGCCCCTTGACAGTGCGGTGTGCATAAGTCCAACAAGGGAGTGAGTACAAAATATTCCTCAAACACTTGCTGCAGCCTTTCTATATTGATCTCCAAATGAAAATTACACCCACTGTCATGTTAGCTCCTCCACTGCACTCACACCTCTGCAGGAAAGTGACCTAGCACCTGCAGCTCTGCTCACACTGAGAGGATATTTAAAAAGAAAAAAAAAAAAACAAACAAAAAACTGCCCCTGATAGGAGTTTTGGATTTAAACACAAACATAACACAAGTTTCTGGTTTCCAAAATAGAAATGTTACTCTCCAGTGTGTTTATATAATCAGATTTTAAACCTTCCATCCAATTTATTCTCCTATACATATATATAAAAAAGAACAAGTTTTTTTTACATATCGATCTAAATATGGATATATTTTAAAGTCAATTACTTACATGAGCTACCATACAAAGCCCTCTGCTAAGAAGACTACATACTTGAATATTAACATTAATAAATATAACTAATTATTAATATGAAGTTTCTCTTTAGTATTAGTATGTTCTCAGGATCCCACACTTCACTTTGTATTAATACAGCAATACATAGGAACCCAGAAGTAAGAAAAATGTTGCTAAACAGGTAGCAAAATATTTTTGAATCTTTTGATGGTTAAATATGTCTGATTTTCTGAGACCTGTCCTGCTCCACTGGTGTCAACTGCAAAACGAATAATTACAGTCAAAACCACATGAAATTATTCAGCAGTTTGTCCGCACCTAAAAATAAACACATATAATTGTGCTAAAATCTCTACTAATTTTAAGACTTTCTAACAAAATTGTACACTTGTAGGCCATTTTTACAGTAGTTTATCAAACACTGTCTGTCTGCATTCCTTGAATACAACAGGAGCTGCCATTTTACAAGGAATGCAAGTTTAGCTTTTCAACATGCAGAAAATACTTATCTGTTATGAAATTACGGTTAAGAGTCTTGCTAATACATACTTACTTTAGAGAAGCTAGTATACATTTTCAGGTTCATAACACACTGCTTTAACATATCCTCCTCCGTACACAAGGGAGAAATTAAATTATTCAGACCAAAGAACTTCATTCAGATCTGCCTCCCCTTCTTTGAAATATATGAATTGTATAAAAACAAACAAAACCCCCAATGAAACAAACAAAGAAACAAACAAACAAAAAAGCCTGGAACTCATGTAAATCAATGTATAATGTTTTACATTTATTTGCTTTTAGAACTCCACAAGTGCTGTTTATTGTACGAAGTGCATTAGTCATAAATGCAGAGGCAGGGAGTCTGTGAGCATAGCAGAGTCAGCTGACAAGAATAGTTCCTGGCTATGATTCTTATACAGTCCCCATGGAGAGGAAGTAATATTACATTTTAATACGTCTTCATTTGATTGTTATTACTCTGCCTCCCAGGAGGCTACGCCACTGCATGGATCACGGCTGTTTTCAGCCTATCAGGTTAGTAACATTGCTCTAATCAGACAGAGAATTAAGCTACTGGATTTGTGCCTGTATATAGCTTTTCATTCACAAAGAGATTAGAAATGAAGGCACAGTCACAAAAATTCAACTTCCTTCACTCCTAAAAACACACATTACAAAATGAAACAATGCCACCATAATTACTTAAAACACCAGCGGACAAAAATCTCAGCCTCTTAATTCTGCTACAACTACTACCCACAGTTCCACGTTTTAGGATTATGAAAAACATTACCTATTCGCAAATTAAATGCCATACGCTTTGAACCAACACAACTTTAGAACACATCTGTTTCTAGAGCTTGAATATGAAATGGACTACATAGCTGATGAGAGAAAGGACGATCATCTTATTTAATTTTCCTGTGAAAACTAGATGGACTTTAAACCACAGACTATAGGAATGAATGAGTGATGTCAACCGATGGGCAAGGGCAAAATTGATTTTGTCCCTCCTTAGTGTGCTGGACAATAAAAGTCATTTGGCAATATATTAAAGACACATCATTGATGAGGTCATGAATTAATTGCTGCTGATGTGGATCTGTTAATAACAAATTGAGAATTACAGGTTTTCTAGGGGCAGATCAGTACTATCCAATAGTAGTGATTTTCAGTTTTTATTCATTAAATACTGCTTGAATACTGCATCATAAAATAGATTTCTCAAAATCAGAATAAAATAAAATCAAATAACACCACCCATTTCCCTACTTTTCCCCTGCTGTGCTTAGGAACAGAATGAAAAAAACAGCAGCAAAAATCCGCACAAGCTTTAGATCTAACAGCAGTAAGAAGTTATTCTTAAAGCAAAGCTGCACTTGATCTCACATGCACTCGCAGGATTACTAAGTGCATGTACAGTTTTTGAGGGTTTTTTAATTCTATCAAGTAATAGAACACTATTTCAGCCAGGCATCATTGTTTGTGCTCTGATTGCTTTCATCTGCTTTTGGTCCTTTTAATGATCCTCTTAGTAAAGCTTTGAATAAATAATTCTTCTTTTCCATAAATTTAGATAATTTATGGGAGAGGTTTAAGAACACCAGAAATCACACACTGCAAAATCACTGATCACAAATCACTGATCACAACAGGGAGGTTGTTTCTAAACCAGCCACGGACGAAAGAACAAGGTAGCTGAGGTAATAGAAAGAGTGTTTTAACTAAATGAGATGAAATTCTGCCCCCCAGTAACAATGCCAGATCTGCATGGACATCTGAAACAACCAAAAAAAGTTGTTCAGGCCGCTCACCGAAGAACAGGTAGTTTGGCACACATTATGCTGGGTGAGCTGAAGAATGTTTAGAGAGAAGAGAAATACGCTAATTTCAAATACCAGCAACTAATGGTTTACCTTTTCTTGTAGCGACAAAAAATAAGATTGACACTGCAACCTTCTCTTAAAAAAAAATTATATTCTGAGATTTAACCATCAGCAGTCCCAAACCTGGATCGCAAATGCTAAAACTTAAATGCATTACAAATAGTTCAATGGAGTGCTGTTATGTATTGACTGTGTTTTTATAAACAGACAGTAAAATCACAACTTTCTACTGATCTTGCAGAGAGAAAGAAATTATCTTAAAAAAAAACCCCAAAAAACTCAAAACCTGCTGAATTTGCTCAATTAACGCAATTTAGGACACCAAGACTATAAAGAAATATTTATAAAAACAGCTTACCAATAGTTTTGCTTTTTTCAAACATGTCTGTTTTTTTATTTGCCCTACTTGCAAAGTCAAGGTGGCAGCAGAATTTTGAGGAGTTTCTCAAGCTAAAAACCATTCAGAAACTCTCATTCTCTCTATCTTATTCCACACACTGTTTCAAATTAAGATAGATTTTCTTCCTTAAACTACGGCTTAGGGAGTGTTTGTAAGTACTCCTGATGCCAGCCTTTTTTCCCCTCTATCCACACATGAGGCTGAACTTCAGTGTGAGGGAAAGGACAAGAATTCTCTATTCTTCTTTTTCACTTTGCATTCTTGTTTTATAAATTAAGTCCTATACTGCATGTCTCAGGATTTATATCTAAACAGGATCCACAAATTATATTCTGCACAGCAAGTAAGCAGCAATGCCCTCTCCAGTCAAGCTTAAACCTGAACAAAATAAAGTGAAATAAAGAACAGGCCTCTTCTTGCCAGGAAGAAGCAAAGACTCTGCAGTGAAACTTCGTGATTCACTTTTCTAACCATTGCTCTAAAATGGATCTTGTCCAACTGTGAATAGTGTGACTTGTGGTACTTAGATGGGACTCACAATACAAGGGTATTTATATAATTCCCCATAAAAGTCTCCAGTGGTATTCATACGTTAAGACAGGGACATATTCTATTACTGTTTCAATGGTTTTTTGAGGCTGCAATGCGGAGGACGCAATCAAGACAATCAATTCTGTACTGTAATATACTTTGGTATATACCAACTGTATGATTCCAGGGACATCTCTGGAAATCTGCAGACTCTCCGTCCCACATCTCATGTCACCCAACAGCACAAAACAGGGAGAGAGTTGTAAAGTTTCCTACATTCAGAATGATTTTATTAATTCCAGGGAGGCAAGGCACCATATAAGAAAAATATACGTGGTAAAAAAAAAAAGCCGTTTATGTCAACAAAGTCTTTCCATAAAGGGAAAAAGAGACAGTGAGAGAGTTGGAAAATATCAAAAAGCTGTGAATTTCAACTGTTTACTGCTGCCTATCATTTTAAAAACACCACCACTTTCTCACTGGGTTAAGGAACACCACAGCTGAAGTGTACTGAACTTTAGTAAACTATTTGCTGAATTATTATCCATTACTGAAGGTCACAGGTTCCACCCACCCACAACAAAATCCTACTTGCTTCACTGCTGTCAAGCAGCCCTTTACAAAACTCCCTTGGAATGATTTAGAGATTATATAAAAACAAACCAGAAAAGCATCTCAATACTGTATTGCTATGAGTGACAATTTGAGTCTTTCATTACAGTTAAGCATTTCTAAAAGAATTTCAGTTTTATATTTCACATACTCTGAGAAATGTTGTCAGATAATGATCCACTGCACACATGGTTGCTTCTAGTTTACATAAACAAATTATATATTTGTGAGTGCTGAAGTAACTGTGGCAGATGTAAGCCCACTAATTATGATGTATTTAGTGTATAGCCGAAAGTATGCATCTAAAACAGATTACTAGTTAGTTAGCTTCACCATTCACAACAGGTATTTTACGCAAGTTTATCCTTTCTCCCAGCATGCTACTGACAAAAGCCTCTCATGGATGGGGAGAAGTGTGTCCCACTACCACAGCAAGCTTTGCTTAACAGTTCAGCTGAACAGAACTAATAAAATTAGTTAGCATTCAAGTTACACTGATTGTTGCTAATGACAAGAGGACTTGCTGGAAACAAAAGCTGAAGCTTTAACATTAAATGAGGACTCACGTTCTGTATCATACAAATTCAACTTCCCTCTACAAGGATGTTCACCTGCCTTGAAAATCTCTCTGTTTTTTGTCTGTGGCATTTGGATAAGAAAGGGTTATAGTGAAAGTTCATATTAAATAAATAACAAACCTCTTGCTCATTCTACTGTCACTAATTGCATGCAATGATATTAATGACCCAGTAATTGCTATACGAGTAGCACTGAAGTGGAAAACATCATTTTGAGGCAGAGTTCATCTCTAGGTGGTAGGACTTCACCAGCGACTGAGTTAATGCCTAGTGACAGTTTAGAATATAACACTACAGATGAGAAAATGTGCCAGTCTCATGGTTATAACAGTTTAGATGGACATGATGTTATTTGCTTTGACCACACAGAGTCTAGGAGTAACCCCAATAAAGTGCCACAGTCAGACTTTGCCCTGTAGATGAACCTCATTCCTTTCAGGGGAGATGCTCTCTACTATAACAATCTAGAGCAATTTTCCACATGTTTGCTTCAATAAAAGAATACCTTCATCTCCTGCTTTTACATGTAGCACAACAAAAGTGTGCTTTATTGCAAAACACAAAAAGCTATTTACATCATCTAACTATTCTTCAGCAACACAGAGTTTGGCACCTTAGTACTGAGATCAATTATGATACTATTGGATGACTGTACACTTGGCAAAGATGATCAGAAGTTAAGCACTGTTTTGACTGCAGTATGCTTGTGTTTGTGTTTAGAGCTGTAAAATACCCACAAAGTAAACCTTAATGAGGGAACATTGCAGAAATTAAGCAATCTGAATTTCCACGGTTCTACAGGATCTCCTCTACAAATACTTGCCATTAAGAAATTAAGAGGTTTAGCTTCTTTAGAAATTATCACGTAGGCGCATCTCAGATCATTATATGAAACTCCAGTGGGTTATGTTAATCTGCCAATGTTCGGAATTTTGAAAAGTCACAACTACACAGGCTGATAATTTTAATACTTATATTCATTGAGATTTAAAAACTTCACTGGTGTTTTAACAGTATAACATTATTTAGTTAGGTTTTTTTCCCTTTTGCAATGTGAATTACTTTGCTAATGTCTTGATTCTGCTACCAAATCTGCTGTGGCAGCCTCTGGATGGCATGTGGAATCCAGTTTCAGCACAGGCTGGGGCCAAACACATGGAAAGCAGCTCTGCAAAAGGGCCCTGAGGGTCCTGGTGGACACCAAGTTGACCATGAGGCAGCAACACGCCCTCGTGGCAAAGGGGGCAGATGGCTGTTGGGCTCGATCTGCCAGAGCAGCAGCAGCCACTTTGGGAAGGTGATCCTTCCACACCACTCTGCGCGGGTGAGGCCACGCCTGCAGTGCTGGGTGCACTCACAGGCTCCCCAGTACAAGACAGACGTGGGCTTACAGGAGCAAGTCCAGTAAATGCTCATGGAGATGATGAAGGAACTGGAGCACCAGCATAGAAGGAGGGGCTTTACCCTTGGGGATGCTCAAAACTCAGCTTGACACGGTTCTGGGCAACTGGCTGCAGGTGGGCCTGCTTGAGCAAAGGTCTGAGCAGGGGACTCAATGAGCTCCAGAGGTGCCATCCAAACCAAACCGTTCTGGGATTCTGCAATCAGCTGTGCTGTTGTGGTCTAACGCATTTATGTGCTAACATGAATATTTGAAAAACAAGTAATTTTAAGTTTTCCTGGCAGGATTTGGATTCAGAATTCTGTTTCTCTCACAGCAGCCCAGTAAGCACATAAGGACTACTCTGCTGCTGCGGTTTAGTGATTTTTGGTGTCTTCATCTACTGAACAGAAAACAGATAAATCATGCTAACAAAGATCCGAACATGCTTTTAAAAACCAGTGTTATCAGCTTAATATGGACTCTTCTCCAAGAACAGCTAAGACTACCTTAAGCCTAATCCTGCTTTTACTCCCAGATATATTTGCATGATTTCCTTGGGACTGAAAAAAAGAAACTGAAAGACTGCCCATTAGGGCTTAGTTTTGTAGTCTGATTTATCAGAAATAAATCCTGAAATATTCTTCGTCCAAGGTTTCCAGGATTGCTGAAGTCAGGAAAGAAAATCCGAACTGACATTTAACCCTGGTTTTCACCCATTCCAGCCTTTTGTTTTAGCTAATGGAGTTCTCAGACAAAAGTACATTTCCCTCCATTCCAGATATGTAAAGACTTTAATGAGGCAAACAATTTCAAGCCTTTAAAATGAGTTTCATTAAAGCCTTTATAAATCCTTATGCAGCTCCTCATCTTTTATTTTAGGACTTAAAATACTGCAGTATGTAACACATATGATACAAGCAACTGTGTAAAATAAAGACTAATCATCCCACTTGATGAGCTAAACAATCATCACTGAACTTACGTACAAAATAAAAGTTAAATGTGTTTCAGTGTGGTAGTGCACTCTCAAGTTTCAGTTTAGACAGATGATTTCTTCATGCTTTCCTCATAGCATGGCATGTCTTTCCAATACACACCCCCTTGATTTACTCATATCCCGAATAGAAAGGATAAAATACACAGTCAACGCAATCTCCTTCTGCATGTAGCCCTGTTAAGGATGTTCATGTAAATCTAAGAACATACACGTTTTGGAGAAAATCAGAGTTTAAGCTTTTTTTTGCAAAGCACTACAAATACTACATATATAAAAACTTCTAAGGGAGAATACTGTATCTTTCTTTGTGAATGTACTATATTTCCCGTATTTATAAACTGTTTCTGAGGAACTATAAAAGCGAGATATAAACATAGTGACTAAAACTATTAAACAGCTTCCTAGGAAATTTTAAAACCTATTCAATATATGGGTATTTCTGAAATAATTTTTTCTTCCAGTCTGAAAAATTATTCTTCATTTTCATCTGATTCCATATCTATCTGGAATATTTGCGGGGGAAGATAACTGTATTTTTTTCACAACATGCCATCAATTAACAAACTGAGCATTCCTATCTTTCATTTCCTTCCCTTAGGAATAGAGACATAATAACGGATTTCCTGCTGAACTATCTCTGTCTACTTTAAAGGAGATAAACGATTGGTATTGCCTAGGTAATGGCACCGAATATGAACAAAGTCCATCAATACAAAATAGCCTTATTCTCTTACAAGACCTGTGTGGTCTGGGACAAAACCCCAAAGGACCACGACTCCATTAATCCTGCAGGTCTTAGACTCTGTTAGAAATCTGAAGCTGCACAGACAGTGATTTTTCTCTCTAATAATATTATTTGTATAAGCTGTATTTATATTTCATTCAACAAGAGCTAAGTGGTATTGCTGATACATCCCTTAAAAGACTCTTCAGCAAAGTCAAAGACTGACCTCTGGATATCATTTTACACTAAGGAGAAATTATTTATCTAATTTTCTGAGGAAGGAGGAAGAGAAAGGAAAGAAAAAAAACTGATCTTTGCACAAATGGAATCAGAGTGACTATTATTGCAATGGCTTTCATTAACACCATTACCACCACAANTTAAAAACCACCAACCCAAAAAAAAAAAAAAAAAAAAAAAAAAAAAAAAAAAAAAAAAAAAGAGTAACAGATTTCTGGACCACAGAGTCTTTAACAAAAACCAGGAAAAACATCTTTGTTGCAAATAAAGGAACTGAATTTCTGATACAGTATTTTTTCCCATTTTGGCTAGTTTGGCATTAACAAAGGAAAACCTGTTTACTGTTTCCTTTCGGGCAGCTTTCACTAGGTGCTTTGGTGGTTGCAGGGGGCTGCAGGCTGAAATCTGCCTCAGAACATTTTCAGAATGCCCAACCAGACAGATTAGCCAGTGCTTAAACTGGTCAGAATACTAAACTAACATTTTAATGTAAATCTATTTGGCCACGCAAAGAGATTTATTCTTCCCAGCTGGGCCATATTTCAGGGCACAATCTATATTGTCCTTTATTATGTTCTTCCTCAGACAGTTATTGCCCTTTAATTGTAACAGAATGACAAAGTGAAAACATAAAAAGCCTCGTGATTTTTTTCAAACACAGCTAATGCTAAAGTTTCAGAATGACTGTTTTGATTTTAAAAGCCACAGTACTATTAAAGCAGTTATCCAAAGTATAGTGCTACTAGCCAGTATAAACCTTTAAATCAGTCAGGGATCAAATATATATAAATGTATGTTTTTTAATTTAAGCCAGAAGCCAATTATGTAAGTGGATCACTTGAAAAAAAGTTGACAAAAAAACATTTAAGGAAAGCTGCATGTTCAATTTTGCCAACGTCAAAGCCAATGACCATCATTAGCTCGGCAAGCTCGGCTAATGAGGTCCAGGCAGAGCAAGCCTTATAGAGGAATCTTTCAGAGAACCATTCTGTAGCCCCTTCCCAAGTCCCAAGTCACTCTGTTACAAATTTGGAACAGGTGAAGATTTCATTGCAGGTGACTTATTTTTTAATGTTGGTGATGTCGGCCCATAAAATTCACTTTGTTTATGCAAAAGAAGAGATGGCGTGAAATATGTGCTTGCTTGGCCAAACTCCCTAAGGAGCTTGACGGTGCCTTGGAGGCAGGCGGCACTACTCCCTTCCCTCTGGCACTGCTCCCTTCCCTCTGGCATAGCTTCCCACAGGCTTCCCCTGGCGCTCCCTCAGCGCAAACCCACTATCACCAGGCTCTCTATGCCCTCTGACTAAAGGCCAAGTTTAATGAGGAAGGGTTCAGGACAACTCCTGTTCACCAAGAGTAAACATCTTTGGTATATTATATGCACTTCAACTATGCTATTATGTCTCTCTCGCAAAGAAGAATCTACATCTGAGAGAGGTACTGAAGCAGCGACACCATGACCCAAGTACTTGCAGATCAAGTACTGAGTATCTCCTCAGAATTGAGAAGATACTCATTGCTTGTTCTGAGCGATTCACAACAGCAGAAAATTATACTTTATTCCCTAATCATGCAAAGACATAAAAAGACTTTAATGCAAACATCAAAGTTGCAAATCTTCACACCCTTCTGCCCAAGTCTGCCCTTCACATAGATATTTAGGTTGTTGGGCATTATGTATCTTCCTTCATGCATCTGATTAAGGATTTCCTTAGAGACTTATGATATGTTAGCTAAATGGTCACATATTTTAGGATAATCAAACATTAATACTTCTGAGATCTCAAGTACATTTGACCTTCTCCAGTTCTGCTGAAAAGAAATCAGGTAACTGTAGGAAAATGAATCTATTCATTTCCCAGGAACGAAAAATTGATGATAGCAAAGAAGAGAAAAGCAAGGACACTCTGTTACATCATTTATTCACTTTCACAATACCATTCAGTATCATCTTTCCAATTACTGCTGTTCGCAGAATTAACTCTTTGGATACTGATACTCATACTGAGGAATATCTTGCCAAGAAGTGGGTTAGTTTTTTTTTAAATTTATTTATTAAAGTACCACTAGATGTGAAAACAGGTATGAGAAACTTAGCCACACTTTTACTTTTTAAAAATAGGGAATTGTGGAATGAGAAGATTTTATATGCTTAGGCTTAGGGAAGCACTGAATAGAAAAGATCTCCTTCTGCTATACCTATTATGAATACATCTGGATGACATAAAAATTATGGCTTGAAGAATTCCTGTGCAATCACATGTCTCTAAAGGGCTCAGGAAGCTGCTTCATCCTGTGTTGCAATTCCTCATCCCAAAATGACTAACCCCCTAATATGAATAGAGATTTTACTGTTTAATACAGCTCCACAAACCACATACTATTACCTTAGAAAAACAAACTCTGTTTTCAAATAATGGCAAAGATGATAAAGGTACATGACGATGCACAAAACATTTAAAGGGCTGACAACAGCCTGCCAGCATAAACAGCGTGAGATTAGGCTGTAGGCGCAGCCACAGCAAGCACTGCAAAGATGCTGAGCTCAGTAAGCTCTTGTGTTAGGTTTGTTTGATGCCACTTAGTTGAGGGAATGCAAGATCCTAAAATACTTCAAAATCAAAAGCTGGCACATAAAATGCATCATTGCCTCCATTTCACAGCTTTTCCACCCCCCCAAAAAACCCAACAAAACAAGCAAGACAGAACTCAAGGAAGGAAAGAAGGAAGGAAAAGAAAGAATTACAGGTCTGTGAAGAAGGATGTATGCAAACAATTTAAAGCCTGATTTGTGTACATGACTAAGATGTATTTTATTACTTATAAAAATGACAGCAAATGTCCTCACTACCAGAACTTGCATTGACAAGGCTATGTCATGAGCTTTTTAATACAAACGATTAAAACCCTGTCTAGCTACAGTACTCTCTAAAATGGTGTCCTAGCTGAGCACTGGCCTAGTTTTCTACCCCTCTTTCTGCTTCTGAGACCAGCATCACTGAGTTTATTGTTTTCTCCTTGAATGCCAAGAAAGTGAGGGTTTTAGCTTCAGAATGGTTGGGTTTTCAAGGGTGGGGTGCTTTTTTGTCCAGCCTATTAAAATGTATGGGTACCCTGCTCAGTCAGTATGCTAGCAATGGAGTGATAAGTTAGCTAGTTGTTTATGACACAATGACTAGGAAAAGTAATACCCTAAGGCACTCCAGTGTTACTGCTAGGCCAGTGTGATTTTGAGGCATTAGACTGAAGGCTGAGTAAGTTCTTTCAACCAAGTTATGCTGTAATCTTCCAGGAAATGCAACGTCTATTATGTCTTATTGCTATAATGAAATAATTATACAAAACTAATGAAAATGAGACATACTTAATAATTCTCTGGGTAAATTCATGACATAGATATGACAGAACTGACAGTGTATCAGAAAGCTCCATTTGTGCCCATAATTTTCAGGTAATAATTGTAACAGTGCCATTTGTTCCACTACAGTTGGTCTTCTGTGGATGTTTTTAAAAGCAGCACTAAATAATGAGAACGTTTCCTCATTTAAGCCAAATATTTGAGCACGGTCATTTTTATCCTGCATTTTTTCACTGGAGTTACAGGTAACTATCTCTCAACATGCAATTTTGTCGCTTTCACCCTGGTAAATATCTCACTGGATTTCAGTGGGAAGTTTGTCAAAGTTAATATTGTTTCAGTGAGATCCCATTTTTACATACCCCCTGGCTAAACAGAGAAAGTGCCTATATTAAGCAATCTTTAAAACCAAAAAACTGTGGTTTGTATCTCCTGTAACTCTTACTCAGTAATTTATAAAATTAGTAATTAGTATTAATAACGTAGTGAATTCTTACTTAAGTTTCTGTGACATCCAACCTGTTTCATACATTACCATGTACCGTTATGGATATAACTGGGAAGTGAGCATTAATTTATCTTGAATGAATTTCCATTTCCATTTTAAAAGTACTTGATCAGAGCACTTTTTAAATTGCCAATATTTTAAAATCAGAAATTAAGAAATAATTATACTGGCAGACTTTACATGAAACACTTATCAATCCTCCAGCTTTCAAGAAGGTGGCAGAAATGTGTTTGGGGACTAATTTTTTAGCAGGACCTGCTGTGACAGGACATGGCTTAATGCTCTTAAACTAAAAGCGGGTAGATTTAGATCAGATATAATGCCTAAATTTTTTACAATGAGTGTTGTGGAACACTGGAACAGGTTGCCTAGAGGGGTGGTAGATGCTCCACACCTGGGAACAGAGCTCTGAGCAACCTGATCTAGTTGAAGGTGTCCTGGCACACTGAATGGGGCTTGGACTAGATGATTTTAAAGGTCCCTTCCAACCCAACCTATTGTATGATTCTGTGAAATAAGACGCACAAGTATCTAACTTCCTTGTAACTGCAGAAAAGCCAAGTATTTGCAGAATTTGTTCCGTCACCTAGTAACTGTTGATACTTGCTCAAGACTTCAAAAGTGCTCACGGGGCTAAATGAGATCCACAGGGCATAGTATTACAATGACAAAACCTAAACTAATGTAGATTGCTGTTGTACTGCTGAGGTCTCAGCTTATGCTAACTCCAGATTGACATCATTAACTTTACACATCATAAGTAATTTGAATCACTGAACACAGTGGCTACCTCCAGACTTGCTTTCAGCCATAAATCCCTGATCAGAAACTTACACTAAGTTTGTATTGCTGCACAGAGGCCTCTGCCATGCATATTTGTTTTGCAAGCCAGGACCATGAAAAAAGGATAAAATTCAAGACCTTGCTAGTCTAGGTTTTACCCAAGAACTCTCCTAGCTACTGTATGGCATAGTAGGTATGTTTTGAGGAAAGGCGTGTTCAATTACAGGCCCTTACCAGTAACCCTGTGAGGAAACTACACTGACAAAATTGGCACCAAAGTGGTCAAAAGATGCATCCTGTGAGAGACCCTGGACCACCTGGAGCAATGGCTAGCCACATCACATAGGATGCCTCATCTCAGAACAGCTGGGTCACCATACTCTACTCCTGGCATAAGAGAACCCAAAGACAAGGCCAATAGCACAGCACATCACCAGGGCTGTGAGCAGGAAACATGTCACAGTTCAGCTGCACACAACTTCTAATGCAAATACAGGACACAATACTGTGCACAAAAAAAAGAAGCCTTTTACAGGCACAGAAGTACAATCTAATGTGGTTTACACAAACCAAGGTTAAAAAAAGACAGAGACCCTTTGGAAATCAGGAAAAATATTAAAAATACACTGGCAACAAATTATTTTCAGCTAAAAAAATACAAACCCATTCATACTCGTCTTAGGTTGCTTATAATGTACAAGACAGCATACAAAAGAAAGAACAATTATATTTAAAAGAATGAACAACTGAAATTCTGAACTTACATATGACGTAGTAATCTTTGTTCTTCTGAAATTCCAGGCCCCAGAGATTAGGACTGAACTCTTGAAACTTGATGGTAAACTTAACATCTTGATCTGGCTTGGCACAGTTAAGTAGAGGTGTATTGTCCTTTTTAATAGCACAGCTATCTGCTTGGTCTTTATCAACCATGTAGACCTTGTAATATTCATATTGGCCAACAGTTTTAGAGTCCACCTTTGGGCATATAATATCCAGTTTGTCTCCTATCTGTGGATATAGTACCAATCCTTGTCCAGGAAGGAATCTAAAAGGAAGGAAAAAAAAAAGGGGGGGGATGGAAGAAGAGAAGAAGAGGTAAAATGTGAGACACTTGATAAAATCTCACACAGAAAAGTAGCAACTGCAGTGAACAAACAGAAATAAACAGTTTCCAAAACCAAAATGACAGACTGAGCAAACCAAATCTTAATAGTTTGGGCTTGATTCAATATCAACAAGATATTTATTTAGATCTTGGAAATTACAGATGGATTGAGTCTTATAGTCCTTATCCGAGTTTTGGGCACTCTAGCAGATTTTACCTCTCTCTCTGGCAGGCACTGCTATTTCTTCCACTGCATTTAGCCATGCAGAGCAGCTAATACAATACCTGGTGGGCTATGATCCTGTTTTTCTGTTTTGCTAATATTTCTACTATTCTTGCATGTATTTTGCTAATTTTGGACATGGGAGAATGACAAAAATAATCTTTCAACCCCCATGAACAGCCATGGAAAGGAAAAAACTTAAGACTATTAAGAATATATTAAGTTGCTAATTGATATTTCTAGTGTAACACAAAGGAACATCAGTCACTCACCAGGACCATGCTTACAGACCTGGGATGGACAGACATCTACCTGATCCACGGACCACACATGCTTCTGGGAAAACACTTATATCCAAGACAGTGTGACCACTCCACTACAATGATTTCTCTTCATAAATTCCACCATTGCTGTCATTATTTTAGCTCTTTTTTGATTTTTTTTTGCGCTAGTAGTGAAAGACAGGTGTGCTTTTTTTCTTAGTACGGCAAGACTTCTTACACAAACCAGCAGTGAGCTTTAGTATTTGCAGTTAGATATAGTATTCTGTCTTTCCTACTCATATTAATTAACAGGCAAACATGACTTCTTCATGGAAGGAAAATATAAATAATTACTTATAGTATTGATTCATCCACAAAATGAAGAGTTGTGTTCTCACAAGGATAAAAGCCACAGCAGGTTTGTTTGTTTCTCTCTCCACTAAGACATGTTTGTTTCAATTGAGGCCAAGAAGCGCATGTTTTAGAACAACAGCCAACAACACAACGTACTCGAATGCACAGACCTAAAAGACTGACTTTCTTTCCTCTTTCTCCTGCCTGCCAGCATTTTCCAAAGATCTTCCTTAATGGAGAATCAGCCTGAAAAACCAAGTGAAACAATTGCTGCCTAATGAACACCCTTCTCCAAGTGCTAGTATTTAAACAGCACATGTAGTAAATCCAGCTTATTCACAGGCAGCCTTCCTGGAAACTTTAAATTAGAGTACCAAGGCCCACGCAAAACAAAGCTGTAGGCGTCGGTGACCTCCAACCTCTGGCTTGGCGAAAGGAGCCACCAGCATGAAGTAGTGGTGGGGGAGAAGCCACTAAATTAAAGGATGATGCAACGCCCCAAATTTCAAATCCATCATTTACAACTGCTTGCTCCCACACAATTCAAGTTTATGATCTGTGCTAATTGAGCAGGATTATTTTCACTCACAAAGCCAGTGTAAGAATTATATTTGTTATGAAGCAGCACGTAGCAGGACAAAGACATGTAATTACAGATTTAGGGAACTAGAACAATGAAATGTTATGGCAAGAAAAGCGACTGTTGATGTATAAATCACTGCGCTCTTTTGTGCTGTGCAGTGTAATTTCCAGACTGCAGAAACTGGGCTTGGCCACGGCTGTTCAAACTGAGATTGAAGTGGAGATGGGACAAAGCTGTGCCTCCTCCTCCAGTTTTCAGACACGCCAGAGGAATGCAGTGACTACCACCTCCTGAAAGCTGAAATGATCAAACAAATGGAAAGGTAGAAATGCATCCTCAGAGTTACCAGCCTGGTGAAGGACAACTAGATGTATGTGTATATGTGGCACCTAGGGATCTGGCTTAGTGGTGAACACAGCAGTGCCGTGTTAACAGTTGGACTTGATGATCTTACAGGTCTACTCCAACCTAAACAATTCTCTGATCCATGACTAAGGGAGAGGCCAGTTCTTCAAGGGTACCAAGGAAAGACGGGGAGGTGGATCCCAGCCAGCAAATATTCCCAAGGGAGCAGCATGTATTCTGATTTTGGCTCTCCTCAGGGATCAACTCCGACCAGGCAAAAGCAAAGGGACAGAGTTTCCAAGCCAACCTCTGTCACCTGTGACTGACTTCACTACCTTGTCTGACCACAGCCCAATTTTAACTTTGCTCCTGTGCAGCAGTGCTGTACCAGGAAAATGTCTGACAATCACTCCTATTCCCCCATCTGCATGCCAGGACAAAGGCTGGTCACTGTATGATCCCACTGCTGCAGATATTCTTTTTCATGTAACGGGACTGTGTAATAAGAAACACATGAGATTTCAAAGGACTGAATCTTTGCTTATAAGTTAATCAATTTAAATTTCCATACATAACAAATATGAAATTCATAAGTTTAGATAAATGCACCTGTCCGCCATTATCAATAATATGACCTAAAAGCTGCCCCGAGAAACAAAAGACGCTGATTCTAATTTCAGGCTTTGCATATATACATGAAACAGCCGCAGTATATGTTCTGCATGCAAACGCTGAGCACCAACAGGATGGGCTGAGAGACGGTATGCCAGGCAATCCTCAGGAAGAGCTGCAGGAGAGAAGGCACACTTGTGAGCCTTGGTTTCAGCCAGGAATTGTCCCATAAAAGGTAGAGGACAGAACCACCCCTGACAGACGGTTAAAACTACATTTTACAAGAGCTTTAAACCAATGCATGTGTTAGACTTTATGGCAGGGAATATTCTTGCTATGACTCTGAAGTCTGTACAGTTTTAGAACTAAACTCAGTAAATCTCCTTCCACTTGAGTGTCTGAACTTGTAGGATCTAACGCTGATGGGATTAGGGAAGAAAAAAGGCGAAAATGCAAGGATTAATCTG
Organism: Gymnorhina tibicen; assembly: GCA_013399875.1. Taxonomy (NCBI): domain Eukaryota; kingdom Metazoa; phylum Chordata; class Aves; order Passeriformes; family Artamidae; genus Gymnorhina; species Gymnorhina tibicen. The sequence goes on along the minus strand of VXAZ01002109.1, from coordinate 2,389,588 downwards.
AGAACTTGATTGTATTGAAATTTTTTCCACACTTCGCCGTTTTGATCGTGACCTTTGCTAGGAGAGATATTTTTCCAATTTACTTTCCTTATTTTCTTACAACAACAAAGCCCAAATATGGATGGAGATAATAAAAAAGTTTCACCTCATGCATTGCAGTTCAACCACAAAACTTAACAGTGGCTGATTAGTAGTAGGCACAATTATTATCCCTGCATTTGTGTAATACTTTTGCTACTGTACTTTTTATAAAGACTTTAAATAAATCATTTGCTGGGTACTAAGCATTTTCTGAAGCTATTTATGAAATGTCAGGAGGATTAAGACTACTGTTTTATGATCCTATTTTTGAAGACCTTCTCTCTGAAAAAATGAAAAAAAAAAAAAAAAAGAAAGGACAATGTACATTCAGCCTTGGTTAAAAAATCTTCAGGATTAATACTGAGTCTTTATTTCTGCAAGTGTTGATATGTTGCCTTAAGTATTCCAAAGTAGCAATAAGACTGATGAAATGTTTGCAGGATGGTGTCTATAAAAATTAAGTTAATGAAATGGCTTTAAAACTCTGATCAAAATGTGCCTTCAACTAATTAAAAAGCTTTTTTTCCCCCATCAAAACAGAGATATAATAAAGATGAAGCAAGGTGTTTCCAGAATCCTGTGACTGATCCTGTGGAGGCTGTTACTCCAGTGGTGGCTTGGGACAGTGACATGCTCTCCAAGTAGCTGGGACAGCAACACCACTGGAACCACTGCTTTCTATAAAAAGCTTTCTAACTTTCTGCATTTCAGCTCTAAGTATGATTTACTGCAAAACTTAAATACCAACAGAGGCCACTGTACCCCAACAGAAACTTAAGAGAAAAGCTTAGCAAGCTTCCCAACTAATTTCTGTCAGCAGTCAGATACAGCGAGACTCTTAGAGCATTCGAAAAATCCTGCTCACAATAAATAATCCTGGTGCTTGCTGTGAGAAAGCACAGAAAAGTATATTAAGTTCCATATAAGCTGTACTATGAAATTCATGCGCTTTCTGTCTGGCACTTTTCGATACATATGGCATTTTTACTGTCAGCCCAAAACTGGTGTATTGTGGGCGACATTTGACATCTGTGCAAAGCCCGTGGATGTGAATCCCTCCCACACGTCCAACTAGTCATGCAGCTCATCAAATAACAACAACTTGAAGAGTTCCCAAAGCTTTTTAAAAATAATTATTGTACTTGACCAAAAAGTCACGTGACACACAAACAGAAACTAGGAACAGAGTAGTTCATTCCCCACTCACACCAATCCTACAATGATTTTATCTACCACACTTTATTTTAAGGCTCAGCAGCACTTCCTGGCACTAATGTAGCCCTATTGGTCAAAGTCCTCAAGAAGTTAAATTTGATTGGGAAATTTTATAGAAAAATAAAATGTATATTAGTTTCCAACTAACTTCTTAAGAATCTACTTATTGTTTAAAGAAACTTAGCACATTCAACCATATTAAATTACAAAGGAATTTTGCTTAATGATAACCACTCAAACCTGCCTCAGCTCATAATAGCAAATTCTCAAAAAAAAAAGTAGAACTTAACCTGCCCACACTCTCATTCAATGAAAATGTTCTACCATTTCTTAGTACACAAAAATTTCTGAAATTATAAAATTATCAACAGAAAAAATTCTTAAGAGAAATAAATTCTTAAGAGATTTTGTTAATCAGTATTGAGTGATGCAACCAAGTGTTTTGTCAGGGTTTTTCCAAATTGCAAAACTATACATATACATATATGTAGACATACTATAAATATATATGCATGTTTAGCTTTAACTATATTCTAGTAATTATAAAATAAATATGATTTTAGAAAGCATGTTAGTACTTGATGCAAGGCTTGTATATTTAACTGGGGAGGCAGTGCCAAATTTCTGTGCTTTAATAACTTACCCAAACTAATTGGTGTAGGCAGTTAGCTTTAAATTAATGTCACAAAAATAATCCTAAAAATGTGAACAATCAAGACGCTTCTTAAAATGCAGCCTGAAACCTACTGTTGGGGAATCCTAACCACTTAACTCTCTGAAGTTTAACTACCAGCCTATCTATAAAGTTATTCATTGAAAACTTTTATTAAGGAAATATGATGAATACTAATAACACAGTACGTTAGTCCGTTACTTGTAAAACTGCAAATTTAAACAATATGGAATTAATATTCCACGTACGAGTTCTTACTGTTTAAAAATAATGGTTATTAAATAGTATATGCATTAATCATCTGACTTTTGAGAAAATAACAACATTCATATTTTGAGTATCACTTTGTCCACAGGAGAAATATTTAAGCAAGGCAAAAGTCCTAGCAGCTTGATGCAAGGCAAATATAAGTTTCAGGAAAAGGCTAGTGATTTCAGTGAAGTAGCAGTGGGCTCATTATGATGAAAATCAGTTTCCTGATTCCGAAAAACACTGAACTGCATAAAATCCAAAAACACAGACCAGAGCTCTCTGCAAAAGCTCTGTACAAAACCTTGAAGCTAGTTTTTGTCATATTCAAGACCATGTACAAAAATATGCCATATGCATATAAGGTATACACCCAGCTTCAAATCTGAAGTGCTTTTTGTGCAGAAGCAGTGATTTTATAGGATTCATCTCACTCCAGTTTAAATAAAGTGAACATGAATTCAATGAGAACAGGATCAGTAACTGCTGTGGACTGACAGAAAAAAAAGGTTCATAAAAAAAAATTAATGTGGAGTCTGTCTCAAAATGGGTACATAAATTTTGTGAGGAAAAAAAGCACCATGCTTATGTGAAATCTTTGCAAGAAAAAATACCATAGTGTGACATAGCAAGATGACAGACTGCCTTTATGCACTGACTAGCAAATGAAACTTTTGAGAGCAAAAAAAGTATAGCATTTCATATTATTAAAATTCTTTTAAGTGAGTCTTATTAAATCATTTTAATACTACAGGAAAGTTTTACACATCATGCTAAACAGGGATGTTTTTGAATTCAAATAAAATTTAAGAAGTTTAATCTGCTAACCTTTAGTTATACATAACATTTTTCCACACAGTTAATGAAACCATTCATGTAAGGAATGGTTACTAGCATTAATGGGACTTGCAGGCTAGAAACTAAATGGAATTTAAACAAATAAATAAACAAATATATTCACGCTCATCCCTTAAGATCTTTAATAGCAAGTACCACATTATACAAAGCCAAATTATAAAATACTGTAACACAAGTTGGTAAAGCAGCAAGTCCTGTATTTCTCACTTCTACTGTAAGGGAAAAATGTATGTTCAGGCTCCCCTGCAATAAAACCTGCAAGCTCATAAATGCTTTGAAGCAGTCCACCAGAACCATAGCTGATCTCCATCCTAGGGTTTGGGGTACCTCATTCTCCTCACCCTTCCTCACCTCCAAAGGAGCCCATCTTCTTTCAGACTACCTGGGGCAAATGATTGCAGTGCACTGAAAAAGGGAATGATAAAGGTTTTATGTTGTTTTAATCACAGCACTGGACACAACATGTCAGTGGCTCCACCATTTCATGTGTCTCAAGTACATGCAAATGGGCACTGTTCTTGGTGCCCTTTCCTGGGCCTATTCTTACTGATACCAGTTGCAAGATTTCCATCAACTTCAGTAGGGCAAAACATTGCAGTATGTTTGCAACTGAAATCTTAGTAACCTACACAAGAATAATTCTGCAGCATTATGTTTTCTCATAATTTTTAGTGGACAGGGCATTAGCAACATGTATGAAATTTTACCCATTTCATTTATCTATTCATCGCATTACCTTTAGCAAAACACTAAAATACAACAAGCGATTTCTAATATGTAGAAATTACATATTAGAATTACATAAACTAAGGATGGGCTAAGAGTGCATCTGCTTTTCCCCAAAGGAAATATTTTTTTTGCATGGACCTGCAGGATTTGACAGTCAAATTGCACCATCACATCATAGTTCTAAAGGCACAGAGCTTCTACTGTACAGAGACACCCACAGACACCATTCGTCTCCAAACACATCAGAAAATGCCCTAGCTGGTCTCCTAGAAAGATGTGTCACAAGCTTCCTTCAACAAATAACTCTTATGACTGGCTGTTGCAGAAATACAGACACTTTTTCATTCCACTCAGCTTAGAATCATCACAAGTCTAAAAGTGCCTCGCACTTGACAGAGCACAAACCCTGCAGCTAAAACGTGGTATTTGGCAAAACTGCACCCCTTTCACCCTTCACGTATACAGAAGGTCACCTGCAACCCAGCACCAAACACATCTTACTGGAGACACTCAAAGAGAAAATTTGGTTCCTTAAACGCTGTGATGTACAAGGTTACAGATGTGATCTCGTTCTTCACAAAAAGTAAGCAAGCCAAAGGAAATGCCGCAGACTCCCCTTCAAGGCTACACCAGTCCTCGGTTCTAGCAGAGGTAGGTCACTTTGCAGTCCCTTTCCAGGGAATCATGTCATCTCAAGTTGGGATCATGGCATCTTAGAGTGACCACGGACGCAGGGGTACCGAGAGCCCCCTTTCCCCAGCCCACCATGTGGACCCAAGGCAGCATCCTGCCTTCAGCCGCCTGGTGTGCAGCTGCCAGAAGGGTTTTGCTGTTAGACAGCGTATCTGTTTGCACTGGATGCCATCTCCACCTGCGAGAGGTGGTTTAGTTTTGCTGGAAAGTTGCCCTTTCCCTTGCTGCTTTGGCTCTCACTTGCAGAAAAAATCAAAAAGCCCACTTACATAACTAAAACCTTCAAACCCACTTGTGTTTTACCCCTCCACTCCCAGTAAATCCAGAGTGCAAAAATGAATGCCTGTTTTTCCCCATGTAAAAGTCAGGCATGTTTTTCCCTGCCTTAAAAAACTTCTGAGAGCAAACACCTATCTGTCTTTTCCTGTGCAATGGGTTTTTTGCACAAGAATGTGAAACCTGGCTCAGATAATTTACTGCAAGGGTAGGGCTTGAAATGTTGAAAAGATATACAATCCGATCTTTTACTAAATCTAAGGATTTTTTTAAAAAACAATAGATTTTATACTCCATTTTCATACATGACCTCCACATAAGGCACTATTAATAGCAATTAACTTTTTGTATTATATGCAGAAAGCCATTACTGCTCTGCTTAAAGTACTTAAAGCACTAGAGAATTCTGATCCATTTACTAAATCAATTCCTGTTACCACAAAAAAACCACTAATGTGCTTCACGACAGTCTTCTAAGTAAGGAGCAAAAAAAAAAAAAAAAAAAAGGATGAATATGACCAATGTTCTATTTTAAAGTGTATTATATTAACATTTCATCAGCATTTACAGAAATATGAACCTCACAATAGTGCTGGACTTACTCAGCTTCAGCAAATGGAATCATTGCTCACTTGCTCTATGCACAAGCATGGAAACACAAAGGCACATTCTCCTTTTTATTTCATTTCATTTCAGCAGAAATGTCCTTTCTCTGTAGAGTTTAAAAACTGCAAGTGGCTGCAGTGGAAAGTAGCAGCCAGTCTGTATAAATGGCTTACTCTGAGGAATTTCTGAAAGAAAAAACACTCAGTAGGTGCATTGTAATTAGTTGCTCTTTCTAGTTACCTCTTGACAAATGATGCATGTGGGTCTGGATGAGAGCCCAACTCTTGACCCATGCCACCACTACACACTTCAGTACTTCAAGCAGAAACCCCTAGCCTCAGCATTCTTTTCATTTTGCTTTTTCCAGAAACGTGGTGCTAGTAATGCACAACATGAGAATCAGAGATGATTAGCAAAGTTGGAATTCTTTCAGAAGTGCTTTGTATAGCTATGTCCTAAATATATCTGAGGAAAGTTTCCTGCCTTCGATTCCTTCCAAATATGTAGCATGTTTCAAGGCTCCATTCAAGGACAGAAGTACATGGAAATACACAGGACAAACATTACTTCCACAACACTTAATGATACACTTTGGCAAGTGTATCATTTGTAAGCCTTTCAAACAGAAGATATTCTTGTGATCCTTACTTTAATATGGGAGATTATAAGCCTATTGAGAAATGCAACTTTTGCCACAAAAAGTACCCATAAAAATAAACAGGTTTTTTTGGATAGCACTTTACTGCCCCCTTTTGCACTTTAACATTAGAACAGGTTTCAATGTGAACATACATCTGAGGAACAGTGTGAAGATACGGGATAAAATGACGGCATCATGTTTAGTCACTAATACACTATCTGGCACTGCTTTAGGGACATCTTCCACTTGCCTACACTGCAAACAAATGAAACATGTAGCTTTCATTGTCCTTAATCTTCCATGGAAGAGATCAGTAATGGATGGTTTAAATTGCTGTCTTCCATTGCAATCTGCATGTTTATGGGCAACTGGAAAAGAGGGGGATATTGCTCATTAACACTAGTTGTCTCTAGCATAATTTTCTAAAGCAAAGATCATCTGCAACTTGAATTCGGTTTATTCATCAGGATGACAAAGGGCTTTCCAGTCTGAGGCCATGCATATGTTAGCAATGCCTGAACTAAAGGGATGGGTGTATCCTTCAGAAGAAAACTTCACAAACTGGCAGACAAGAATATTTTCATGAAAGGTGAAGACAAGAAGCCCAGACATTCAAATACCCTGCAAGCCTACAGGCATAAACCCGTTCTGCAACTCAGCACCGCAATTACAGTCAGTACAGAATCAATGTATGTCTGTGTGTGTCCACATAGATCTGAAAAAGGTAATAAATCTATAGTCTAGTGGCCAGTTATTTACAAAATACTAATTCATTATGACAGAGCCAGAGGGGGACCCATCCTGTACCAACCCCTGTCTGCCATTTGACAAAGTCCATGTGCTGCTGTGTACACTTATATTTAAACTTAATCCATTTTCCTCTGTCATCCTACAATTACAATACAAGTCACAATAATATTAAATTTCAGTGCCTACAGCATTGCACAATTGAACTATTACTGTAATGAAAACTGACTCCCTTTGATATTAACACTGGTGTTTTCTCTCATTTGCTAGCCATGAAATACAGGAAGAGACCAATGTTGTTTTAATTAAAGAATTGTTGTTCAAAATATGCTACTGGGAATATTAAAGTAGTTCTTTGCTCTCATGGCAAAGATAATCAGGTATTTATATGGTTTGAATTTTGGGAAAAAAATAAAAAAGGAAGTAAAATAAAAAAAGTCTGTGCCATGAGTTCAGCGTAACACAAAACCATTGCTCTACTTGACTTGTGCTCACAGAGGCCGGGTGTGCCAAACCCAAGAGATGGTACTTTATTGAAAAGATGCAGAGCAGGAGTTAGCATGGAACAGAAAGTCAAACCAAACCATGTGTGTTTCTTACACAAGTCACTAAAGTCTTCGCTTTTAGAAAGCTAACAGAGAGCAGCTGGCATTTGCCAAAGAACTACTTTTTGAAAAGTGCAAACCAGATTGTTCTATTGCTGTGCTATTCTGTGCTCTTCTCTACCATTCCTGTTAAAAAAACAAATGTCTTATGTCAGCCACAATATAAGGATGCCAACCAAAGTTTGCAGTCTTCCTTCTCTTAACTACAGTTTGCTTACACCTGTACAGACTTGTTTCAAAGACATGCTCCCAGCAAAGTCTATAAAAGAAGGCAGGGATTGTCTTGTTACTTGATGAGACATTAATAATTGGTGATTGTCTCTCCAATTCAAAGACAAAATTTCATCTACTTTGCAGTTGTTAGAAAATACATTATTGCATACCATTTGCCTGCATAAGTAAACACTGGAAGTAGAACGAATTGTTAACTCACAACTTTCAGGAAAAGTTATGCCAAATCAGTAACAGAATTGTACAACAAACCTATTTTGGCAAATCATTTTTATGCCAAGGAGAAAATGACCTTGAGCAAAAATCCAAGTGGGAGATGTACCATCAATCTGCACTTGCTCCTTACATTAAACCCAAGATTCAGCCACTTGCAAGCACAGAGATCCTACGTTCGTACATGAAGTACCAGCTTTTTCAAGGTTTGATTGATGTGCAGAAGCAGAATAAAACCAGATGGCCACAGCTGCCTTCAAGGCAGTAGTAATATCTGACCTATGAAGAATCAGCTTTTGGCCCACTACAAGGTCTGAGCCTCTGAAATTACACTAAACTGACACTGGACTAGTTTAAAGATGTCCAAAAGTGCATTTGACGCAACTGACATCCCTGCCCCAGACAGAAGAGTCCATTGGAGGAGTTCAGCAGAAAGCTGGGGACAACAGAAGATCCAGCCATTCAGTTTTGACCCATTGACCTGCACTCATGAAACCCTGACATTTGCTTCAGCCTCTACTGCAGGGAGGCTCAGTCAGTGCATCCCTCACAAACCAAGCCCTCTCTTGCAGGGCAAAACCTGGGCTCTTGGGAACAGCCGGGTCACATCCAGTGATCAGTTGTCCGTGGAAATGTGCTGCTGGCATTACACCAAACAGTAAGCTAAAAAAAGCACTGAAAACTCAGTTGAAGCAGAGTTACCTGTGCAGCCAGACTCCAGAGGCACAGCTGATGGACCTGCTTGAGCTCCCAGCTGGCACAAGGGATACACTGACTACTGGCAAGTTATACATCTCTTTCCAAATGCAGACAGGGCTGTAGCTTCTGACATCATTTTCTGATTTAAAAAAAGGCAACGAAGCTCTGGAGAGACCTGTATTTGTCAAACCCCAAAAAACCTCTTCACACTGGCCTTGGTTCAAGACAGCTCATGCTTAATTCGTCCTGCTTCAGCAGAAACATTCAGCATTCAGCACATGCTCGACATGAGCTTTTCTGAATAAGGACAGTTTCCCAAGTCAGGCCGTAGGAGCACAGCGCAGTCCTGCTTGCCTTGGTGTCATATACTGATCCACAGAACGGAACACTACAATAAGCTATAAATTTAAGACGTGGCTTTTGGTTTCCTTTAAAAAGTGCCTGAAAACTGTCTGATAGAAAGAATGATTACCACTAAAAATTGCCTTTTAGGTGTTTTTCAAGCAATGAAGTAATCGGTCTGCCAGTGTGACTTTCCCTGTTCAACTAATCTATACAGCTCAGAAATACCCTGGAAAAAGAAACTCCCCAAAAACCTGAAGGTCAAGTGTTCTGCAGTTATTAAGCTAGACTGCTTCTGAACTAAACTGAAATTAATTGAACATGAAGCAAGCAACTTAAGTATGGAAGAGAATGCTATGGGACTGCAAATCCTCAAAAGGAGTCAAGATGTTCCCAACTCCAAATTTACACTTTTATCCAGTCAGGTATAGAAACCAACTGCTGCTCAGGCAGTAGGTAAGCAGATGGCAAGCACCAAGCAAAAATGAAACTGCGAAACGATGCACCACTCGAGGAGTCAGAAGAAGCGCAGTTATGTGTGCCTCCACCAGTGCTTGCTGCATAGGTTCCTTAAACAAACTGCTTCAAACTTGCAGAACATCAAAAGCCAGATGGGTCTTCCTGAATGAATCCACAGGCAAGGAGCCAGGATTCCCGTTTGCTGCAGAAATAGGCCTGGACTTGATTTCAGTCTTCTTAGCTCTGACAGGCTGGAGTCTGGCAGAACTCCCAATTCAAAGTAAAACAGCATTCAAGTGAGACTGGGCTTTAACTAACAATAATAATAATGATAATAAAATTTCAAATCACTCTTATTAACTTTAAAACGCGTTTCCCTTTACAGTGCAGTCTTCACCTTTCCCACTGCTGTTCTCTGGTTTGGGTATCTAAATAAATGCCCTATTCAAACAAAAGCTAACAAAAGAGGGAGAAGCAATTTGCAGCATCACAAATTTTTCAGCCTAACATTATCATTTCATCATCTAGCCTATCCTGCTGTGTAAAACAAGCCAAATAATTTCTCGTTTTCCGTTGACACATGTAAAACTTGACTTTTCTTTAAAGAGTACAAAGCTCTGATCCTACCAAAAAAAGTTTTGTAAATCTTATTTTAGCCATCACCCATGAGACATTTTAGAAGAATGCTATAGGTAGGAAACCCATCTTATAGTTATGTATATGTCATACATCAGGAATGATTCACCTAGCAACAAAATCCTCTACTAGCCTTTATCTTTTTTGGCTTGGAACTTATGTTTAAAACCAGAAGAAAGCATAGACTATTACATCAAAGTTTAAATCAGCTGCATTATAATTATCATGCTGATACCGCAATAAACACTGGGTGTTGGCTGGCCAGGATTGCCAAAAAAGATAGAGGTCCTGCCCTTATTTGCTGTCTTTGACAATGTATATAATCACATCAAAGGAAAAGTTCTGTGCATCACAGCTAACAGAAAAAAAAAATCTGTATGTTCTCTTTCCTAGAGTAAAATGATAGGTTTTTTTCATTACAAGAAAATTTATATTTTGCCTATAATGAAAAATAATTATAATGTAAAGTCCTTGCAGGCTTGCAGGACTTGCAGTACTCACTGAAATCACTGGAGATATTTTCATGAAGTTGAACAGGAGCTAGATAGGCTAAGATTAAACCTGAATTTACAAGGACAAAAATGGTAACAACAAAAAAAAACCCAACCCAGGTAATTCAAAATGATACTGAAGACACTTCACATTTAGGAAATTTCTGTGTGCATGTTTTATAGTTTTGGGTCTTAAGATCTACCTGGGGGTGGAGAAGCAATGCAAAATTGTTTTTTGTTCTGCCATTTTGTTTTCATACTTGGCTTCCAGGAACATACTTAGCTCAATGTACATGTTTTCTCAAAGCCTGTCCACTCTTCAGTGTTGGGGGGTGTTTTTCCCATTTAGGGAACAGGAGTGCAAATTGAAAAATCTCTGTTTTAAATACACCTTCGAGTTTGTCTCAGTGAAAACGCCTTAAGAAGAGGGGAACCTGGAGGGGAAAGACTCTGGACACAGGAAGAGCTGGGGTGCACTGTCGAGGATGCTCTCCGTAGAGGATTCCCCAATTCTCCCTGTGCTCTGCCAAACTTGTCCAGCCTTATCTGGGACATTTCTGAAATGTGACATGACAGGCAGGTTCGAAAGCTAAACGTAGGATAATGGTGGGCAAACAAAGGACATCGGTTTTTGCATTATTTCTTTAATTACTTTAACCCTTGTTCGAACAGAAAGCATAAGGCCAGAGTAATTCAGCTTTCCCCTTTGTCATTTGCCTGCCATAAATATGCACCAGTCTGCATTTGAAAAGCTGAAGGAGGCCGCAAGCTTGCTGGACATTTATCATGCTCTGTTCCCTGTTAACAAGCAAATACTTTAGTTGAATGGCCCATTAGCAATCATTGTCAAATGCAGAATGCAAGGTGCTTGGATGTGACCAGCCTGTAAATTAGATGAGGTTGCCCCTCCGCTTCGGAGAATTTCAGCAAATGAATTGGACCTTTTGCTATAGATTTGTGAAGGTTAAGTTTCAAGACAGGAAACCCATCTGAGCACTTCAGGCCCTGTATATTCTGCCAATCCATCCAGCTCCCTGTATGCACTTGTTTATTTTTCATTTGTTAAATAGCATCAGCAGCTTGACAGTTTGGGGTCTGGAGTTCCCTCTTCAGTCAGAATTGTGAAGATTTCCAGCATACTATGGGATAGGGTAAGAATGATAAATTCAAGCATGTAATCAACATCTTTATATTAAAAAAAACCCTGGAATAATCAATCAAACAACAACAAAAAAAAAAAACCAAAAAAACCCCAACCAAACAAAAAACCACCAAAAAACCCCCCCCACCCAATCCACTTTAAAAGTGTCCGAGCCACTGCCAAACAAACAGCATGAATTCCATTTTGCCGAGCTCATCCCAGGCTCATTCCCACTGAAGAAAGACACAACTGTTATTGTAGGCTTCGGTGTTTTTTCCCCTTGTGTCTAGACTGCGCTTAACAAATGCAGAGTGCTTTCTTCTCCCCCTTTAGCAGACAAATGAACAGGCAATAAAGTAGATATTTCTCATTTGAATCGTACCCCTGATTTGCAATGTAATGCTGACTTTAAGTTGTGGGCGTTCAGGGTTGTCAGTTGGGTAGAAAAGCAAGTATTAACTATTTAAAGGCTCTTTAAGAGAAAAAGCAAGAAAAAACACATCCAAGTAGCTGCACTAGGAGAGGTATTTACTACCTTTGCAGCTGCAGATCGCTTAAAAATAAATGATGAAACAATAGCTATATTATCTGCCGGCTGAACTCAAGGGGCTGACAGCAAACTCATCCCAGTGACTGTAAGTTGGCCGGGGAGGAGGGGAATGGGGGGAGACAGATGCTTATCTCATTCATTTCTAGATTTCAGCCAGCCTTTCCGAAATAAACACCACCTAGAGACTGAGCCAGAGCCAGTTGGTTATCTGCAGCTTGACTGGTAAATAAAAATGGATGCTGGTTTGTTTGTGGTTTTTCGGGTTTTTGTTTTGTTTCTTTTCTTCTTTTATATTTTTGCAGGATAGGAAACACAAGAGATGCTGAAGTATCACCTGGCCAAGGCACAGACAATGCAGCATGTTTATCTTTGCTGCTCCCATGGAGTGTGAGATGGAGACCACAAACTAAAATGCAGCTGAAATCAAAAGGTCTCTGTTTTCCTTCCAGATAACCCCAGTCCTACCTATCCCCTCTGTTCTCTGTGCCTTGCCAGCATGCTCCTGCCCGAAGTCCAAATAGATTAAGGCAACAAACCCCAAGTGCAGCCAATTCTTCAGAAAGGCTGCTGCTAGGGCAGGAGTTAAAAAGGAAAATCTTCCACACCTCACAATTGCAGCCATCTCGAGTTTTAATCGGCCCCCATCTCAGCAAAAAGCAGTAAATGAAATCTATCTTTACCATATTATACACCACCAATGAGCAAGAACTGAGCAGCTTTTCTTCACCGCTCCAACCACCCCAAGCCACAAGTAGGCCTTTCATAGTTCCTAATCCCGGCCCCCAAGTTTTGTGCGGTTCTCACATAATACCTTACAGCCCGGAGCAAGGCCCTTAGTTTATAGCACCTCTTTCAGAGACGTGTCATTTCTAACATCAAGCTAATCTATATGTTGCCATGGCATCACCCTTTATCTGCCTTTACATCTTATGAACTGCATGGATTTACCACATTATTTTTATCTGAAAGACAGAAAATGGTGGTTTTATTGCCATACAATCAGATTACTGCTGCTAGTTTCTCTATGCCTTTTTACCATACTTCAATCAAAAGGGATCAGTTTCTTTATACTCTGCCCTTGATTTACATTACATCTGTAAAGACCGAGTCTGGGTTGTAATCCCCTTATTAACTATGACCAGGGTTGATTTGCCTAAAAATAAAAGCAAATTGTGTCAGACCTTTTCACTTTGTTTTTGATTCGGAACTACAAAATGGATTACTAAAGAAATCTTCAGAGTTCACACGGCTGGTATAGCACTGAATTTAAAATGAGAATTAAACAAGTTAAACATGGGAGCTGTGTCAACGGTTTACATTTTCCATCATGGGAGAAAGGCTGAACTGCATTTGTCTTTGTGTTCTCTGGCTTTAAGGAGACAATGAAGCCACAGGAGTTTTTTCCAAGCTCTTCTAACACTGTCCATTTGCCATCCTCCCTTCCTCTGCTTTTTCATGCAACTCCCTCACAAACTCTTCTCCCTTGCTGCTCCCTTCCCCACCCCCCCGAAAAAAACCTCCCCTCCCTCAAGACAACAGTGTCTTAGTTAAAAGTCCACACTCTGTGGCACTCAGTATTTTAATCAAAATATTTCAAGCAGTTTAACATTCCTATGTAAGTTTCTACAACGCCTCACAAAGAATGAGCTCATAAGCAAATCCATGTAGATGTATGATAAATGACCAGAAAAACAGGTTTCTTTATGTCAGCAGCCAAGGCAGACAGACATTAGGCACACATGAATAACATTTTAATCACTATTTTTTCCTCAGAAGAACACTTTCTTCTCATTTGCAACAAGCAATTTCAAGTACTGCAGGTTTGCACGATGCATGAAGACCAGATCATAAAGAAAAAAAAAGGTCCCCAAAGGAGGCCTGCCTGTGGCTGCTGCGCAGGGCTGAAAGGCCTGTCTTCGCCAGCGTGCCGGAGCAGTCACCTCAGCTCCTTTGCTCCTGATTTCCCATGCCAGGAACCTTGACCGAATTGAGAGGATCCAGAGTGTCACACCTCAAGCAATGTGATCTCCTTATAATAAAACAGGGAAGAGAAAAAAAAAGGAAAAAAAAAAAAGAGAGGGAGGCATTCTGTGTGTGGGAAGAGGGAGAACTTAAGTGATTTTAGCATGACTTTTAGTCACTGCCTTTCTAAAGGCAATTACTTCATTAAACAAAGTGAAATAACGTAGCACAGCTTACAGATAACATGGTTTAAGATAATAGCTATAAATAATATAGCAATTATACTCTACATATAAAAGGCTGGGGAAAATAACCAGCTCAAGAAATCGGCCTTCAGTTTATTCTGAGTTCATTTTGCTAATTCACTTGTGCTTCGGAGACCTGGCTACAAATGCTAGAGCTATCAAATGGACTGACTAGAAGCCACCACTTGCTCCATCCATTAGCATGCCAAGTGTCAACAGCTATGTTTTGGGTACAATTTAGGAGCATGTGTTTAAACCATTTTACCCTTCTACTCCTGTTTCTTCAGCTTGAAGCTGTAATTGCTTAGGCTAGAAAGTGTAGTCCCACAGCACAGGACTCCCAAATAAATTCTTGTCTAGCTGAGAGGCTCCCAAACATGTTGTGAGATATCGTTTTAGCAAGCTCTTTGTGCTCTGGCTGGCTTGCCCGTCCTGTGAAACAAGGGCTGTCCATTACCTACAGTTTATCATCCTGACAAAATGCGAGGAATGTGGATGTGAAAGCACTAACAATTCCACCCCTGGTGCCTTCTCCTTTTTTGCTCTCTGTATTAAAACCGACAAGATTAACCCAAATGCAAACTGCAGAGCATAGTTCAAGGGGCTATTCAATCGGTAGTGAATGTGCATTTGTTTACCTACAAAAATAAGAATTTCAGACACAATGAGAAGCAGACTAGTCTATATGCTACTGAATAGAGCATTTAACAGGGTCATCAATTGTAGTTTATTTTATCAGTTTCTGACATGTTAGCATTCATTCAGAGGCGGGCTGTGAAATATCCCATATATAACTGGTTATCAGAGGGAGAGAAAAACAGTTCTATAATCTAACTTAATCAGTGTCAAAGGCACCACTTATGAGGATAACCTTCCACATGTCACTAAGGAGAATCGCCTTGCTCGCCGGCCTATAGCACACAGGGAAATACCGACACTTAGACATGACCGATGCCTTTTTGAATGAGATTTCCCTACTGCTTCACTAAAAGGCACCCCATAACATTACGTGTGGTCCTGCATGTCAAAGGCAGTGCTGAGCCCTTGTGAGGTGAAACTGAGGTAATCCATGCTATCTGCATACATTGTTTGTCTTGGCAGAAACAACACAGGCAGAAAGTCTCCCGTTTAAAAGTGTCAACAGGAGTTAAATCGAGAGTAATTTTTCCTCTGTGTTTTCAAGATCAAGTGATCTAAAGTTCTTCAGATGATAAGTCTGTAAAGCCTACCAAGACCATCTGCAACAATGATGTTTAGCCTCCCAAGCAATAAAGTCATAGGCATAATTATTTTATGGAGGTCAATCCATAAAATTTGGATCTTCAATCTCATGATTTGGTCAAGGCAATTAAGCAGATCTCTAAAAAGGTGGGGGGGAATAGGGGAGGGAGCTCTGTGTTCAAATAGCTACCGCATGTTCTCCATCCCAGCCACCTGCTAGAAATTATAACCTCTACACTTCAGTGCAAAACCAATTCAGTTTATACGTTCAACCTTAACCTAAAATTTATTATTTCATACTTTATATTAACCTAACAACTTCTCCCAGTATTTAATTGCCTGCCTGTTCAGCAGATTTATGTGTTGAGACTTTCAACAGAGATAAATGTACAGATTCCCTGAATAAATTAACCAGCACCAAAGATAGTTATTATCTCAAACCTAGAAAGGGGCTTTATTATTATACCATGCCAAGATCTATTCAACAGCTTTACTTCCCAAGCTAACATTCAGCTTGAATTCAGAGTGAGGACAACCTTATCTAAGGAGAAATTATTCAGGATCCTTCAGGCAAACAAGTGTGAGAAGAATTAGTAAGAAATCCTGCTCTGAGAAGTGGAACTGCCTCACCAGCAGCAGTATGAGGAATGCATCCGCAAGCCTCCTCAAACTCCAGGCCTCCAAGAGGCCTATAAATCACTAGCCCCAGCAATTGAAAAGACTAATTTTAATAGTGTACTTCTTCACTGTGGTGATTAAGCCTCAATGAATCACTCAAGAAAATTCAATTACATCAGCAACACAACCTATTTTTAAGCGTGCATTTAAGTTGAAAAAGTAATTAGATATTATCATTAGATCTACCATTAACAACATTTAAACCTTTTTTGTAATCAAACAGTTTAGAATTAACTAAATGGAAACACAAATCGTGTTTGACAAAAGAAGCATATCCCCAGGCTCTGTGAGATGGGCTAAATTCAACTGCTCGGATGCTTTCGTTTCACTGATGGCTAATAAAAGCGATCAAGGTAAGTTAAAAAAAAAAAAGCGAAAGCAGGTTGGGGCTGGCAGAAGAGAGCCCCGAGCAGCCGGCTCTTCTGCTTTGGAAGAGTGACCTCTGTAGGCATAAACCCAGCGAGGGCTGGGATGCAAAAGCATTCCCCTTCCTCCTAGGCCGAGCCAAGGCTGTTTTCCACCAGCACAGCAGGCCCACTCCTGCAATGCAACCCCGGCTCTCAGCCTTTGCCTTTCGAGAGCCTAAACAGCCTTATAAAAGCCCGCTTTATAACCGGCCAGGCCGCTTTATCCTCTGATGTGATGCCGTGCCTTTCTTAAGCCGAAGAAAGGCTTTAGCTATGCAGCATCATGGAAGTGCTGAGCCAGTGACTGGAGATAAAGTTAATTTTAACGTGCTTCCCACCTGGTGCATATTCAAAATAAGCATTTGTCAATCAATATTACAAATAAAGACTCTGAACTGAGCAGTCCACAGTGCTCCTGCCAGTTTCTCTTTTTTTAAATTCTTTAACAAAGATCAGGAAACTTCTCAGTAAAGAGAAACAGAGCAAGTATTAAAAAATAATAGACAGAAATCTGTAGTGATTTTTTTCCTTCAGTGAAAACAACAGTAGATGATGACTGTAAGGCAAGGTTACTTGGTAAACTTGAGATGCTACTCCTAATTCAAACTTTGAAATCTTCATCAAACTCCTAGAGATCCTGCCACCTGCGCAGGATTAATCCCTGATCCAGGAAATACTCCATTCATACTTGTCTCATCACCACCTAACATTTCCTCTACAAACTCCTCAGGGAAAACAAGCCATGTAATTACTGGACTTAATGGGAAATTCTAATTTCAATTAACACATTGTATATGGCTTGATTTTAAATATATAACTGAAGATAAAGCATACATATAAAAAGTTATTTTAATCCACTTCTGCTTTAAAATTCCCTTAACTCATTAGAGACTACTTCTTCCTATCGTGATTTCTGTTCTCCAAACTAGTGATTCTAATCACAAAGGTTCAGAGGCTCTCACAAGTGAACAAAGCCAACTTCCATTTTGTATGTCAAAAATCCAAGGAGACAAAAGGGAAGTATAAGTAGCTTTGCATCACTGCCTCAGAGTTTTCTTTAGAAGGACAGCCCACTTTTCAAAAAGTTCCTCTTTCTAATAGCAATAATTTTGTATGTTTCAATAAAGAGGTTACTAGGTTTTGGTGTTTTTTTTTTTTTTTTAAGATAACGCATCTATTTTAAGAGTGAGCTTTAAAAGTGAAGTCCTGGAAACGCATGTACATTTTTGCCTGGATTTGTTAATGAAGAATGACACTAAATGGTTGTGTGATGGGTAATGCTTAGTTCATTACTCACTGACATGTGCCTTGATACCATCAACTCCACAACCAAATTTAGCCCTGTTATAAGCAGATGTAACTTCGCTGGAGTCAATGGGATGAGTTTGCATCTGCAGACGGAGAAGTTGGAGAGTATCACCCTTTCCTGGCAGCTCAGCGCAGCCCGGCTCCTCCGCTGCTCCAGCCCGGGCGAGCGCGGACCTTGCCCGCAGGTTTTATCCTGCTACCGCCGCACCGCTCCCCAGCCCGCTCTCGGTCCGCCGCCCCTGCCTCCCCTCCCTCCGGAGACCCTCCCGCCGGGGGCAAGGGGCAACGGGGCAGCTCCGCCGTCAGACGGAACACCCGCCCCGGGAAGGGCCGGATCCCGCTGCCAGCCACGGCCGGAGTCCCCCGCCGCCGCCGCTCACCGCTAGTGCACCCCGCCCCGTCCCCGTGTCTCCCGGCGGCCGCGGCCGACCTGCGGCACCGTCCCGTCCCTCCCCCGCGCACGGAGGACAGCGCCGGCCCCCGGGAAGACGGCGGGCGGGAGCGGGATGGAAACTTACTTGGGGTTGGAGGAATTCCAATATATGGGGTCTAAAACGATGGACCGCGCCAGTGCAGTTCTGCATAAAACCATCACGGCTCCCCAGCAGTACTTCCAGGCGGAGGCATCTCGCCTCCGCGCTGCCATGGTCGCAGGCGGCACCGAGTCCCTCCCCGGAGCCTCGCCAACTCCGCCGTGCGCCTTCCCACGCACCTGAGCAGCAACAGCAGGGTAGGTGCCCGGTATCCCAACAGCCGGGACGATTGATACGGAAAAAAGAGTAATTAAAAAAAAAAAAAATTGAAAAAATCACACAGTAAGAGTCGACGATGCACTTGGCGAGAGCTGCAAGCAGATCTACTGAGTCATGTATGCCACTCGCATGTAGGAATATCTCCTGAGAGGTCAGATCCAAGCTACCTCCGAAGTAACAGCAATAGCAAAAAAATGCAAACGCCTCAGTCCTTCCTCTTAGTGGGGGTCTCCCGGCTGCCTTGGAAGATGCCACTCAAACTGCCAACTCCCATTTGGATCCAGAGCGCCATACGCGTTCACAGTGTCTAAGGCTCGCGTGAAAAGGAGTAAAACAAAAAAATAAATTAAAAAAAGGTAAAATAAAGGGTGGTGGGAGAAATAAAAGGGTCGGGGGGGAAAGGACACAGCTTCGGCGGAAGGCTCCTCCTGTATGTCTCTCACTGCTCCCCGCAGTTTGCAATCCGCACGGGCACCAGCCCGGGCTGCTTCGGGCAGCTCGGAAGCAACCGCGAGTCAATAAATCCACTCCGAGTCAGCTCCCCCAGTCCCGGGGAGGCGCATCCGCAGGGCTCCGGCTTCCCCGAGGGGCACTGCTGTCCTTGTCGCCGGCAAAGACCACGGAGCGGAGCACGGAAAGAAATGGGGGCGGACAATAATGATTAAAAAAAAAAAAACAAAACAGAGCAAGTATTA
>VXAZ01002109.1:2341760-2370138 GCA_013399875.1 Gymnorhina tibicen | reverse complement strand
GGGGGGGTCGCAGCGTCAAACCGTCCCTCTCCCGTTGCGCGATCTGCAGTGCGCGCCGCGGCGGCCAACTGAGAAGGAGGAACGTCGGGCGCGGGACTTGCGCCGCCGCGCAACCCACGGCGGAGGAGGAGGAATGGAGCGAGGGAACAGCGGCGCCAGCCACGGTCGTTCCCACCGCGGCGCTNGGTAACACCCCCCGGCCCTGCCGCGCTGCGGGCGGTTACTGCCCGCCGTGCGCGGAGAGTCCACTCGCTGTGACTCACAGCAGGGTTGTGCGGGAGGCGCGGCGGGCCCAGATGGAGCGAAATCAGGGGGAAGAAAATAAATTAAATAAGCATTAAAAACAGCCTTTGCTAAAACTGTGTCCCAAGTACACTGCCGTTCAAAGAGCGGGAAGCAGCGGCAGGGCCGGAGGCACAGGGCTCCCCCGCACCCTGCCCGCTTTCGAGCGCAGCACCCCGGGGGAGCACACTGCCGGCGCTGCGCGGCAGCGACCGCCTCTGCGCCGTTGCGCGGGAAAGGGCTGGGCCGTGTTCCCACTCGCGCGGAGCTCCATGCACAAGTTTCTGCGGGCTCCCTGCCGGGAAGGAGGCCTAAGGGTGCTCCCCTGCTCGGTTTCCCACTTGCCCTTCCCACGGGTTCTGTAAGTTTTCGAAGTTTATCTGGTTGCGCGACAATTAGCCACAGGCCGTCACTGAATAAAGAAGAGTCGGACATGCGGAGCCCGTCAGAGGGATGTAGAACGGCGGGCAATGCGGGGCTCCGGGCCCGGCTGCGGATTCCCTCGCCTTTCTCTGGTGATTGCTCAGAGCCTCTTTCTTCCCCTCTGGATTGTCGTGGGGAAGGTTCGGGCACAGTTCATTTTCAGACGCCGCGTATCCCAACAACACGGTACCTGGCCCTTTGATTTCATCCTATCATTAATTTCTGGCCAGAGGGAGCTACCTGCGGGCAGCGCTGGAGACGGTCTTCGCAGACGGGCTTCGCAGGTCCCCCAGGGGGTGCGGAGGGCGCCGGGGGGTCGCGGGTGTTCCCGACGCCGCGCTCCGAGCCCGACACACCGCGGCTCCCGCGGCACTTCCACGGGGCCACAGCTCCCACTAGCGGCCAGCGGCTGCCCTTCGCAGGGGGAGCGCTCCCCCTCGGCTGTCCCCCTCCGCGCTCCCGCGCGTCCTGCCCGGTCCGGCGCCCACGCGGTTCCACCGCAAAAGTCGCCGGCAAAAGCGAAACGAGGCGGTGGTGCCGCTGCCCCGGGAAGTGGTACCGGGCTGGGGAGGCGGCACACACGAGGGGTCCGCAACAAGAGCTGTGCCGAGGCTAGAAACGGGTGGTGTAATGGCATAGTCGCTCCTGTGAAATTAAGGGGGTTACCGAATTTCTTCCAGTAGGGACTTCTTGCCAAAATAGTATCTGCAGAAAGGATTAAAAGTGAAATCCCAGGAAATTACGGCGGTCCTTCTGCCATTTCCCTACCTTTTAGTCGAGGCATGCAAAGAACACACTACCAAAGACCCTAATAAAGAACTAATTTCGCATAGTTTTATTCCTGAAGAAATATGGGTATTCGCTTAAAAATCGGCTTTGTGGTGGTGCTCGTCCGGCTTTTAGACGTTCGCCAAGAAGCTCTAATAAGGAAAACAACTGGTACTGTAATTTATTTCCCGGATCAATTTTGGAACCCAGTGTTCTCTTTCGACCCCTTTTCAACTAAACGGGTGTTTCAGCCTGGCAGAGCCCACCCCTCCCGCTTGCAACAGAGGGGAAAGAAATTGGAGGCGCGCTCGAAGCCCCATGGATTTTGTGTTAATTGTGTTGGGTAGTTCTCTCATGAAATCTACCACTCACGAAAACGAGGAAATCAGTTTGCTTTTAACACAAAACATCGAATACGTTTTAAGTAAACTGCTTAATTAAATTTAATTTGCAGTGAGGAAGGAATTGCAGATCCGGCGACGCAATTTGGTGGAAAAGGATCTGATTCCCGGGACGGAAACTTAGCACTCAAGTGAGAGCTTAGGTATCTGTGCCGAGGGGCATCAAAGGAGAACTTCACCAGTGAGGGGAGGAAAGTACTTAATTATTAAACTTTTAAACAAATGTGTGGTGTGTAGCCTCGTGAGGCAATGTAAACACGGAGCCTGATAAATGCTTCCAGCAACAGAGACGTGTAAAATAGGTCTACCTCAATTTTGTGATGCTGCTGCTTCTGTTTGTTTAGAAGCAAAAGGTTACGAGCGGTGTTTTGTAAAAGCTGTGAGTAAACTGTGACCTCTAACTCTTCGTATCCTTGCTTTAAGTAAACCAGAGGAAATGAAGAGCCCTGGTATTGTCTGAAAATATCCTCCTGTAGCTAAATATATCACACGGCTCCTATTGTCCAGTGCCTAATCATTTTTACGCAAATACAGCTGTTTTACTCTACTGTCCAGCATCCTACCGATGCACACTCTGTATAAAAATCCGCCTTAATAAAATCATTTTTTCAGTAAAAACCAAGACAAAATTGGGCACTTGTTTCCGAGATAACCTACGCAACAAAGATTAAGACATCCAAAGAAATGCGGGCTCGGTGGCTGCTCTGCTCAGGTCACCCTTTTTGGCCGAGGAACCGGTTCCTGCGGTTGGGGTCGGGCCGCAGAGCCCTTCTAGCGCCGCAGAGTTATGGTTCCGAGCAGGGCCGGGCCGGGCCGGACCGGGAGGAGGGGGCCGGGCGGGGGCGGGCGGCGCTCGGAGGGGCTGCGGCGGCGCGGAGCCCCTGGGCAGCCGCGATGCGACCGCGCTCCTTCCCCGGTCCCGACCCTTGCGCACGCTACATCGGCTTCCAACCTTTCTGTCTCGCCTCTGAGAAGCGCCTCGGACACGGGAGAAACGTGAGAGTGAAGGTTGGGGACGGGGATTTCAAAGCAATAAAGCCGACGAATGTTCGGAAGTTAGAAATCGGCTTCGGCCGCCGCTTCTCTGAGGGCTATTTCAGGAGGAGGTCCCGGCAGACATTCCGGGTTTCGCAAAGAACGCGGTTTCCTTACAGACGAACACACAGGGAACAGGCTTCTGGGGGAAATCCTGCCGCGGCTGTGGGAGCCGCGCCGCGGTCCCCCAGCGCCCGGGCGGCCCGGCTCGGCGGACGAGGATGGACGCACAAATGGACGGATGGGTGGATAAAAACTGGGACTTTGCTGTTTGCACCGGTTAAACCTTTATTTCCTGTACCTCACCCAGGCTTAAAAAAAAATCCTGTTTGTCGCTGAATAACCTCTTTCACCTTCTTTCCGACAGTGATGTGGGCAATAATTACATAGATACAGGCTCTGGTACTATAAAATCTATAACGAAGGGCAGCTAATCTGAATGGGATCAGGATTGGGCCCACAGTCCCAGATTCTCTTTTAAACATCAGCATAAAAATTTTTAAGTGAAAAGCTCACCACCATTCATCATTACACGAAAATGTACCAATTTTCAAAGTCGAAAAGATATAACTCAATGGATACAATTACTGCTAAATTCAATAAAGAGAAATGATCACACTTGATGCTTATTGACTTAAATGGATTGTTTATCGTTTGTACAAAAGGCCAAGTGTGCCAGACACTTGAAACAGCTCTTAATATATCATTCACACCACAACAGTGCATTTTCTGCACTTATGGTAGAGTAAGTACATATCTAGATGTTAATTTGCCTTCTCCAGGTCTTTTTTATAACTGCAGTTTTGGTTAACCATAGCTTCTTAGAAAATGAGCTTGGCTTCTCCCAAATACAGCCAAAGAATTCAAGCAGCCTTGTAATAAAAATCAGAGAAGGCGTTCATACATCTGAACCATGCATTTTGACTCTGACTTATGCCAATTCTCAGTACTAATCTTTGAAAACAAAAATATTTACATTATTCTATGCTCTGTGATATGAGGGGTAAGAAAAATGACCTGGGATCAAGCTTCTGCTACACAACTGGCCTTTTATTACCAAAGGGGATCTATGTCCTTTAGAGCAGAGCTGATGCTGAGCCAGCATAACCCTTGACTCTAAGTGTCAGTCCAGGGAAGATGATTGCAAGCATGAGGTTGTTCCGTACGGAAATGTCAACAGAAGCTCAGCACTCTTCAGCAGGCTAACAGAATGGTGGGATGGAAAGAGGGGTATAACCCTGAAATGCACATGTTGCAGTACCAGCATAAGAATGGAACAGAGGTGCATGAAAGTCATGGTTCAGCTCCTGCCAGACTGGCCTGTCAGTCCGAAACCATACCAACCCAGGCACTTCAACCATATCCTCCTGCCTTGGAATGAGCCTTAGGCACACAGGCAGTTCCACAGTTCTCTTCTGAAATAAATCTCCTCAGTAACACAGCCTGGAAGGTGTTATATTGACTTGAATTTTGCCTGCACTTGCACCAAACTGAGACCCTGCAATGACAGAGCTAAGACCCCAAATGCTCTGAAAATGTTTAATGAGATACTGCATGCAGTTAAAAGTGAATAATAACCAACACCTCTGTATTTGGTGTACATGCAAAAAATGGCAGAAACTCAAAACAATCCTGAGAACATGTTAATAGCATCGCAAAGAGGGGGATACCAGTTTCAAGTCAGGAAGGACGATAGGGTGAGGTGTGTGAGGTGGCACATAGCTCAAGAGAAAAGGATACATCAAAGGTAAATCCTTCTTTTTCAAGAGAAGATAGAACAGATGAACTGTTGATACTTTAGTGAGATTAAACATATGTATGCAGTTGCTTGGCATTTTAGA
Source organism: Gymnorhina tibicen (assembly GCA_013399875.1). Classification (NCBI taxonomy): domain Eukaryota; kingdom Metazoa; phylum Chordata; class Aves; order Passeriformes; family Artamidae; genus Gymnorhina; species Gymnorhina tibicen. Next base: position 2,365,388 of record VXAZ01002109.1, on the reverse strand, counting down.
CATCTCACTAACTCAATTGTCTCTGCTTTGCTAAGCTTCAAGGATGCCAGCCCTCCAATACATTTCTTAGGAGTCAGCTTTTTTGGGCTTGGAAAAACAATGATAAATGAACATGTGAAGTTCAAAGTTTAGCAAATCTCCAAAGTAAGAGCACATGTTTAGCGTGCTGCTCTAAGGCCTTCCACGCTCCTGCCTTTTTCAGACAGATGCACTGTTTCATATTAAAATAATTATCCAGGACATTTATGAACAAGTTTGGGAAAACTAAGATCTCTTCTGTTACCATATAAGGGAAATGAATACTGCTCAAGGTATGTGGCAACAAAAATGCCTACCTGCCTCCCTGGGGTGGTCAACGACACACAAAACCCCAGAATAACCCAAGACTTGTCTAACCAAAATTTGAAGTTGAAACTTCAAACTGCAATGAAATAAAAATTAAGCACCCAACACACAATCACCAACTGTGCCTTCTCTATGTAGGTTAATATCCTCCTAGAGATGCATGTGAGGAGCTCATGGTTTAAACACTACATAAACATCAGCCTATGTTCCTATATACTTTGCATTAAATGGGTATGAAGTCCTATGGGAATATAAGAATATCCCAATTTCTTACCATCAAATGTCAACTTGCCCCCTTCCCAAACTGTGTCCACCTCTATTTTCCTAGAAATCAACAGTATCTCTGAAGTCCTACAATAATTTTAAAAAGAAAACCCAACAATGCAAACATAACATTCACCGACACCAGGTCTGCAAAGATCTAAGACTTAGAGAATGCCTTAGGACAGCAAAGAGACAGCAGATTTCACCAAATGAACTTCTACCCCAACAGAGGAAATTAAACCAAACCAAAGCAAAGACCTAGCTGCTTTTCCTTTTTTTTTTTGAGGGGAGGGGAGGGGAAGGAGAAACAGGTAGTGAAATGTGGAATGGCAGAAGGGGCAAACTCATTAGGAATGGACATTTTGTCCACAAGATAGTCCTAGAGGTGGGATTGAAAATAACCTGGTAACATCTAAGCCTATGCAATGTTAAATGCAGAGAACAAATGTTATTGAGCAGCAAATTATGGGATGCAGAACAAAATGCTTGATACCACAGCTGCATGTATGATTACTTGGCTTCTTGCTTTTAGAAGAGGAAACAAAACTGCATAGGTCTGTTTTGAGTATTGACTTTTAATAGCTTGTTTCTCATAAGGGAACAGGGGATGTTTTCTGTTTTAGAAATACAGGTATCAGTTGATCTTTAAATACAGCCTGCTCCTGCCAACAGGTCATGTACATGATTTATTTGGCTTCAGCTTTTGTGTTTATGCATTAAGCAACTTTCAACCTTCTTTTGTAATACAATATATAGACAAATTTAAGTACAGTAATAGTGTAGGTATTTACCGTCTTCACATTTTCTTGACACACTGGACAAAGTGATACACGTAAGTCTGCCCCCAAGCCCCGGTTTGATACAAAGCACGTTGAATACTGCTTTCAGTGGCACATTCAACTTGCTCCCACATTTAATTTGCTAAATCTACAGACACAGACCCTTTGGAAATACCAGGAATTATTTCCAACTTTGTCCAGTGACATTCAAATGCTCAGGCAACTACTGGTAACTTTCATTTTATGGTTACTACAGATGTTGCACGCTGACAGGAAAAAGAAAGTTTTAGAACTGGACAAGCTATAGTAATCTAGGTTTTGTTAGAGGAATTACATACAAAAAGGGGGACTTTATATATATAGTTTTCAATCTGTAGTTTCATTTTTCAAAATAAAACCTGTATATATAAATGGATAATATTCAAGATCTGTATAACAGTTGCTTTCTGGCTAAAACAGTATATTTAGACAGAATCTCACTTCCTGTTTTTCAGCTCAAATATACTAGCCAGTCCAGTCCTTTGGGAGAAAAAACTTCCATTTTTAAATCCTTTAGGATCCATGAGATTCATTATATGGTAATGACCTTAACTTATACAATATATTATATTATGAGGTGAACTGAAGGGGTTTAGATATCGGAAGTATTGGTCTGGGTGCAGTAAGCCAAACAGCCGTTTAAACATGATACTACAGCAGAAATAAGTCTCTGTCAGAATAAAAACCAACATTCATAAAAACAGCAGCAGCCATCAATAACATTCACAACTGCAGGGATTTTTTACTGTGTGTAATTTTGCATTATAAGTAGAAGCCACAATAGTTTAAAGCAAAATTTAAAAAAATATCACTATAGTCTTGAATTTAATAATGTGAATTGTCACTCTTATAGCTGTTTATAGAAGTGTACTAAAAAAATTTACTTAAACATACGAATTTAAGACTTTCACTTTATTCAGCAAATTGGTTTATTTACACAATGGGGAACGCTGGTTGAATGCTGTCAAGGTAATAAAAACAAATCTAACAGAGACAATACTGAACTCTCTCTATGTATTCATAGCAGAAATGACAAACTATTTCCTTACCTGTATCAGGAACATCAAGCGCAACAACGGGACAGTATCATAGGACACTGATTTAACAATAAACCACAGAGGTCCAGTAATACTATGGCAATTTACTCATGTATTTACTGACTTTAAAATAAAAACATTAAAAGTCAGCAATACCCAGTATAAAGTTCTGTCAATTATCAGAGTCAAACTCTGATGAGTAGGTCAGTAAAACCTTATCAGATCATCCACAGTTCGTAAAGTGACACGAGTTGCTTTAGACCACCAATACAGAAACAAAATTGATGAAAACAGATTACCCTCTAAAAGGCAGTGATGATCTGATAAGGGTTTAACTTAATGGAAGTTTTTTTAAAAAAAAAGAATTGCAGAGCACAGCCCCTATTAGAACAAGCTAACTTTCCAACTTTCAAAAAAGACAAAAAAAATTTGAGAGAAAGAAAAAAAAAAACAAAAAACCACTTCAACATGAAGCTACCATACAAAGTTTTTGTTTGTTTTCCTTTTCTTGTTGTTTTTGTTTGTTACTTTTTTCTTTTAAGAGTTCAGAGTTGAAATTTAATCCTGGCTTTTTAGGGAGAAGGACAGTTTTGGCCTAGACTTTCCTTTGCCCAGGATAATTTTTTGCTCTTCCTTTTGCTGACGCTGTCTCTCTTGTTCTAGTTTCATCCTCTCCTCATGAATCTTTCTTTGTTCTTCAACAATTTTCAATTGTTCTTCAGCCTATATAGGAAAATGGTAAAATTTAGGCCAGCATATTTTGCAGTCATAAAAGCAATTTACAAGTCCATATTAACTTCCAAACAGGTCCAATCCTGCATAAGTATGTAAGCAGTCCTGCCTGAGCTAGGTGCCATAGTTGGTTTCAGTGAAACTATTTATAAAATGTTTATTTGAATTAAGTTTAGAAGAAATACTGAGAACTTACTACAGCTAATGTATCGAAATCTGGAGTGCTTACATGCCGCGTTTTCCAGCATTTCTTTGCAAGCAACACATTACATTTTAACTACGGAAGACATTAGATACATACAGAAATTGTCCTAACACTTGTCACGTGTAAGTTGAAGTAACATACACACATAATGAAGTAACATACCTTCAGGCCGAGGTCTCCCTACTCCAAAACCCATCTAAAACCCCCTCCTACTCCAAAACCATCTTCACTTGATTTGCAGCTAGTCAGTCCTTACACTGACCTATGGTTCTTACAGCTCTCTCGGTGATCTTCTAAAGGTGCTTATTTAGCTCATTACATCAGTCAATACGTTAAATTTTCCATTTGCCCCGTTTCCACCATAAGAGGTTGAGAAAAGGGTAAAACAGAAAGAGATCTAAAGCAGATGTAGTTCAAGCAAAAAGACTTAAGAAGCCTCATTTTTATATGAAAGAGGTCTAATTACTTGGGCAATTGAAACTGACAGAGTTCAATCAGGATTTAGAAGCAGCTTAGTTTGTCTTATCAAATTATTAGAATCGGCTAAATCATATTGAATGTTTTCATGTGGCAAGCACCTGATTAAATGGGCTTGAAGACCAATATAAGTTAAGACTTTCCCAGCTTACACATCTTAAGCTTATGCTGAAAGTCCCTTTTAGCACTTCTACCATCAACGTTATACTAGAATCAAATCTAGTTTGTACTTGTCCTGCTCAGCAAAACAGAATTAGTCACACAAAGCTGAACATGTTTGCAAACTTACTTCAACCTTCCCCATGAGATATAGTTAAAATGTACTTTTTAAATTCTGAAGGCAGCCATTTCCCCTCTAAATTAACTGCATCCAAACTATTTTACCAACCTAGTGTTACTGCTAAGGATCTGGTCTTCTATACTCAGGGGAAGGAGAGCAATGTTACTGATGGAACCAGCAACATACAAGTTAAACTCTAAAAAGGGTTGATATGTTTAAGTGTGTCGCAAATCTGGCAGAAACACCTGTATTTCCTTACGGAACAGTTAACTACACCTTCACATACCAGTTTAGCTTGTGCTTCTGCAATTTTTCGGTTATTCTCTTCTAGTATTCGCTCTAGTTCCTCACGCTTTGCACGCTCTTCTTCCTAAAGGGGAGGACAGGGCAAGATGTTAGTAAAGTAAAATATTCATTTCTGCATGTTCACTAATCTTCCTCAGAATTCTTTGGTGAACTGACTTAAAGTGGCAGCTTTACAGCCACCTATTTTGCCTCACAACGGTAAACTGTGCAGCCACTAAAACTGGTTTCTAGTACTCAATTTACATCATCCCGCCCAGTCCAAACAGCAACCAACTAAACCCTCCCTAATCATAGAATCCTGACAATTTATTACTAGAATTTTAATATCACACAAATCAACAAGGACAACTACAAAAACTGGATAGTATTTACCAAATTAAAAAGTAATATAGAAAATATAAATAAAGTGAATAGTTTGTCTCACCAATTAAGTATACCTACGTATTCTTTACCTATACTCCTTTAATCAGCATTAAAAGTTGAATATTTACTGTCTTGTCCAGTGTCCTGCAGAGTGTGCTCCTCGGCTGCCATACGCGCCAGCTTCCTCTTTAAAATGATTTGTACTGTTAGCTTGGCAATACCTGCATCAGCAGCTCAACCATTTATAAAGAAACAACATACAAGGAAGGCTGAGCTGAGGAATGCAGATGTTTATGGTAAGAAGGAACAAAAATATGTAAATCATTCCTAAGGCAAACAATTAATAAGAAAAATACATTTACTGTTAGTGAAAAATACAAATGGCAATCCATACTTCATGGAGCTATGGGCTTCTTTCATGGGGAGAATGGACTTAACATTCAGTATTTTGACAATTTTTAAGACAGCTGAAACTGTCTGCAGTATGAACTTGGAATTCAGGAGTCCAGGGAAGGCAAGATCAGGAAATAAAGCCTTGTAATTGCTGTTTTCTTGGTGAATTTTATGGAACTCTGTTATGCAACTCAAATATGAAGACTGCGTGAAAAATTTTGAAGTGTTTCAGTTCACATGATATATATCCAAATTATTTTTATATTTGGAGGATTTAAAGTTAGCCAGAGGTTTGTGTCTGTGTAAGAAAAAAAAGTTAATATGAACAAAGCAAGCATATGAAAACTTCTTACTATGACTAGTAACCAGCTACTAGCTAGCACACTTCACTCCAGGCATGGAGGTTTATTCTGCATTACAAGGAACTGGTGGGACTTCTCCACATGACAACAACGATACCAAAAATACTTTTTTAAAAAAAATCAAGTAATCCATCTGATCAAATGAAAACCTCTAAATATGAAGAATTTTCTGACTATGAACATGTAAATTCAACTTAAACTCTTTGATATTAAAGCCTGAATTTGCAAAAAAAGTATAATTTATTGTTTCTAATATTTATTGTAACTCAGCATTCCATTTGTTTCCATTTAATTTGATACTATGTGACTGACGAGTCACATCTAGTATGAAGGGGAAAGCTGCATTGCTACTGTCTCTCCTTTCATAAGCCAATCAAAATATTAATTTAAAATAAACTGTGTAGGACGTACAGAGTGAAAAAAGCATTTGACACTTAAGACTATTTAGCACAAATTTCCTCTACAGTTTGAAGTTTGTCTTGAAATTTCTAGATCCTGGAATGATTGGTGCAGGCAGGCATCAAAGCCTTTAGTAGCAAATTACTGTCTCACAGAAAGACATTTTCAGCTTCTGCTCCAGCTGCCGATTAAAAAACAAAACAAAACAACAAAAAAGCCCCAAAAACCCAAGTCACACGTTCAGCTTGACTTCAGACAAGGGCAACCTGCTCTTTTATAACTTCTAGGGAGGAAAAAAAGGAGTTGTTAGTAGTTATTAAAAATGGATATAATGATTTGGACAGAGATCCTTCATCAAGACGTGGATGGGCTTATGCTCGAAGTCCCAGAATTAGTCCAATGTATGCTCAAGGAAAATGTTCATTTTAAATGAAGAATAAGAAACCTATTTGTTAAAGACAGGTACTGCAGCTCACTGCTGGACCCTGCTTTTTGCCTGACTGAAGGCAAAAGCCTCTTACAGTCTAGGTAAACAAAATGAAACAAATGAAGGATACATAATTACAGATTTTTCAATACCCTTCCCCAAAATGAAAGGACTGCTGATAAATCCTGCAGCCATGGCAAAAGTTTCAAACAATTCTGAAATATGTAGGTCAGTTCCATTAAGAATCAAGTATCCTTGTTCAGGTTTTAGGAGAGTAACTGTTTAAATATCAGTGAGCTCCTCTGAATAGGCTAGAAATTAAGTTTCGCAGCAATGCAAGTTTATATGAGAAGGGAATTAGATTTGCTGTATTCCATCTCTTTCTGAACCGTACAGGTGGCACAAACCGACACTGAAAGTTTTGCCATGGACTGTCTCTACTTTCCAAACGACCGAGCGTTACCTCTCTGGCTTTTTGTGCTGCAAGTTCAGCTTGTCGCTGTCGCTCGAGTTCTTCGAGCAACTGTTTTTCCATGATGCGCTTAGCCTCCTCCACCCTGCGGAGAACCTCTCGCTCAATCTCATCCTTTCTTTTCTCCAACTCTTCTTCTACGCGTTTAGCTACAAGTTCTTCCACTCTTCGAGCAGTTTCTTCCTCTATGAGTTTCTCTTCAATTTCTTGTTGACGACTGCAAAATGCAAACATGAGGATTACATTTTTAATCAGTAATGTTCGCACTGAAACTAACTCCTTCAACACACAGCATCAGCCATGCTACTGAGTAACTTCTACACATAGATTATGTATTTAAAGAATATTTTATCCTACATCTAAAGGAAGTGAATATTCAGGCAATCAATGTTCCTATCACGGGCAATCTATTCAGACCACACCATATTTAGCATTTTTCTATATACTAACAGACTAAATTGAAGACAACTTATCATACTACTTCTTGATTACAATTAGAGGGAGAAAAACCCAACCCAAACCAACAACCACAACACCATGCCCCCCCCAGTCCAAAAAATCCAAACCCTACCCAACTTTGACCATCATTCACCCTTCAGGAGTTTAAATGGTCTCAAATTTTTCACATATAGCAATAATATCCTGTAAAATTTTTCTATAAAGCCACTACCTTAGAGGCACCAAACTAATTTCCAATATCTTAAAATAGAAGACAGAAGCAATAAAATTTGTGATTTCAAAATTTTAGCTAGAATTCCAGGTGTTATACCTGTAATCTAGTTATCCAGTCATTTACCCTAACAAATTTCAAGTACTTCAGCTCTTAACTTTTTTTTATTGCAGCACTCTGTGGTCTCAATAATGATCCAAAATGAATTATACCAAGCACTAAAGAAATCCTTGCAAACTGCAGCTTTCTATGTTCTGAATTTTGGAAACATTTTTAAATGTCTTGTCTTTATTTTAGTTTAGCAGCAGTATTATCACTTAGCCTGATCACTGTTTTAATTTTTCATTAAAAAGGATACAAAAATACTAGGTAAATTTGCAGGTTAATTACCAAATACAGAAAAACAATTCAGGTAGTAATCACTAGTACAACACTGCAATTAGATATTCAACGATGAATGACAGTGAATACTCTATATTTCATGTAGTACTAGTTATCTGGAATTATTATGAACTTTGGGGAGAAGACTCTTGGTTTTAAACTTGACATTGAACTTTCATTTTAAATATTCCATGAAGTACAGAACAATCTTATGAAACTTATCTTCTGGCCTGTCAGCAACACAAATCCAGGATTTAGAGTAACAACTACTGTTGTAATATCTTAATATCCTGTCATTTTCACAATGTTTGCATTTTCCTATCTCATTTGGAAAATCTTTCCTAATCTTACTTGAAAAGCAACTGATTTTAAAAAAAGTTACATAATTTACCAACTTTTAGATGACCCAAGGTACAATTTGCAAATACGCAATAAGGAGATGATGAAGTATGGATTACTTATCGCATATACATGGGAAATACAAAGGTGAAAGGCTCCCAACTTTCCCTGTTCATGTGCCATCTTTTGAAAAGTATACTGAACTAAGTGGATCTCCTTCAGTAGAATGTTTTGGAACCCTCAATTCAATCATTTGGCCAGAGAAGATCAGTTTTAGTCTTACGATCCTCCAGAGATAGCAATCTTAGCTGGGGGCAGATTAGCCCAGCATTCATTTTCCCAAAATGGACACAAAATATCTTGAGGTGATTTTTTTCAGAAAAAAAAACCCAAAACAACATAAGACAAACAAAAAACCTAGACCACTCCCAGAAAAATGCATCAAACCCATTCTGTCAGTGTATCTCTGCTAAGCTATCACCTTTGTGGACAATGTTTAAACATCCTTTACATACTAAATATAATTTTATTTTAAAAGGTTTTCCTTCCCTCTTAAAAGTACTTATTCAGCAGCGCTCTCACCATCCTGTACCAACACAGCTTAGCTAGCATACTTTAGAGTGCCTTCTGGAGAAATAAATTGTCATAAAAGTTCATATTCTCATGTTTCATTGAACTATCATAGCTTTATGTTTAACATCAGGAAATCTAGAAAAAAAGTTATGAATAAAGATAGTTCATAGTTACAAAAATACCATGACACCCATGTCTGAAATAGATTTTTAAATATCCTCAGCAAGTGATGATGTGCTCAAATTGAGCACTGTGCCTGCACACATCTCATTCTTCTCACTCCAACAAATTCCACTGAAATTTAATTAAACAAATCAAATGTAGTTTTAGACTTAGAGGCAATGATAATATTACAATGGCCTAGACCTTATCAAGAAAATAAAATTATAAACACAGATATAAATATCAGTGATTTATTCAGTAGTATACCAACTATTTTTTTTTTTAATCACATGGACTTACAGTATTTTATCATTTCATCATCCTGGCCTACTGAGTTATGATTCCAGAGCAACAGATAAGTCACTAATGTAAAAACTATTTTTTAGTACGATCCATTTACTTCTTAAAGAGTAATTGTATGAAATCTGCAGAAAAGAAACCACTTACATTTAACAGAGTTTCTGAGGGGAAAAAAGTCATATTTGCAAGGCAAGAAAAATAAGCATTATAGGAAAGGGCTGAAGTTAGGCTGTGTGTTGAGATTTGAACAAGACATGAGAAGAAGAAAGTCACTTCCAATCTATGAACTGTCCACTAATTTATTCAATCAGAAAGGAAGTACTTCTTTTCTTATCTAACATCAATCTATACTAACATACATAACAATTCACAGATAACTTACTAAAATACCATACTTTTCTACTTTACTAAGTTTTATTGCTTTTTCTTTTTAAAATTTAAAGTGTATTGTAGGAGTATCAAAATTCCATGCCCAATCTTTTCCAATACTGATTCCTTCTCAAATGTCTACTATTCTGTAATAAGTATTGCTCAAATACCATACTCCTTCTATACAGACTTCATGAGCTGTAAAATTTCAAAGCTAACTTACATAGAGAATTTACTTACATATGAACTAAACCAGCTTGTAAGTACTAGAATAAACTATTCATTCTATTCTCAAATTGTTAAGCACATTCCAGCTCTTCATTGTAGATATGCACAGAATATTTTTCTTAATTTAGGTACTGAATAAAATTCTAAACCACAAACCGAGGATCAGTATGTCAAAATATGTCAATTTGCACGTGTTTGTGTTACTGTGGAAGTTTTTTACCGCATCACTGTCAAAACCCTGAAGTCAGCAGAGGTGATTATCTTCGAACAAAAATGAAAGTGACAACTTGGGGTCACCAAGCCCGACAATGACAACTAGTATTTCCAGAGAACGATATGGCTGAAGTAAAGCTCCACCTGAGAATTACCAGCACTACTTGGGTTCGCATGGACAAACAAACGCTATTTCTCGATTAGGTGGTCCAATGAGCAAGGGTAGTGATTACAGCTGTTCAAACCATTCTCCTCTCTGCTGCATAAATGTCTGTTTTATAACTTTATATGTTGCTAAACATATTAATGCGCCGCCACAGTTTATTAAAATAGTATTTATATCTGCAGACTTAATAAATAACCACACTCCCCATAACAGAAACTGAAAAAAGGGCGAGGTTTCAAATGAAACAAGTCACCGGATCTCACCGTCCCATTTGGCAAGAAAGTAATCCCACTGTGTTAATATAGCAGCGGCATAGTGTTTCTTGAAACCCTCAGTCGAGCAACTCCAGATGCCTCCGCTCGACGCGTAACAAGCTCCACGCCACGGAGGGGAGGGGCGGGCGTGTGGCAGTGCAAGCACAAAGCCTCCGGGGCGCCGAGGCCTCCGCCGCAGAGGGAAGTTTAGGAGCAGCGCAGCAGGGAGAGACCAGCGACGGCGGATGGGAAGCGGGCAGAGCCGGCCGAGAGGGAGGAGGCGTGCGGGGGGCCCGCACCCCGAGTGGGCGGCTCCTAACGCACCTGAGGGAGCCGGGCTTTGAGAAAGGGGCGGATGGCGGGAAAACAGGCATTGGTTAGGCCTCGGCGAGGGCCTAAGCGCCTGCACCCAGCCGCAAGCGGCCCTAGCCCACAGGAAGAAGACGCACAGAGAGAGGCACCAAGGCACGGAGCACCTCCCTTCCTCCCCCATCCCTCACCACTCCCCTCATCCCCAGCGCAGGCCCAGGGCTCACATTTTCCGCTGCCGCTCGAACTCCGCTTTTTTCTCCTCCTCCTCCCGCTTCTGTTTCTCGTCCAGGCTGCTGCGCTTGCTCACCGTGCGCCCGAAGATGTCGATACGGTCGGGGGGGGAGGAGGCGCGGTCGCGGTCCCGGTCCCGATCGCGCCGGGAGGAGGGGGCCGTATTAGAGCGTGAGCGGGAGCGGGACTCCCGGCGCCGGTTCCGCTTGCTCTCCCGGGACTTGGAGCGCTTCCGTGCCCGTTCCTTTTCTCGGGAGCGGGACCGCGATCGGCTCCGGTTCTTCTTGTTGTGCTTGGAGCTCTTGGTGTGCTTGGAGCGGGACGAGCTCCGGCTGCGGGACCGACCCATCCCGGCAGAGGAGAGCAGAGGCCGCGCCGGTGACCGCTCGACCACCCCCGCCCCCTTTGCTAGCGGCGCCCGGGAGAGGTGCGAGGAGGCTCTGCGCGCATCAGCACCGCCCGGGCGGGCCCTTCGTCCTCTCCCTTTCCACCGCTTTGCGCTGCGAGGAGAAGGAACAGGCCCCGGGAGCGGGAGCGAGTCCGGACGCAGCCAAGATGGCGGCCCTGGCTGAGTAGTGACTCTTCTCTCCCGCCCCACAATGCACCGCGCCGTGCTCGAGCCGTGCGCTCCCCTCCCCGCCGCCTCCGGCGCCGAGCCGGAGGAGTATGAGAGCACTCGGCAATGTTCGGCAGCCAATGGCGAGCACTGCTCGGAGCGGGCCCCTCGGCAGCGGTCGCCGAGAGCGCTCTGGCCGAGGGGTCGCCTCAGAGAGAATTGCTGTGTTTCCTTTAATTGAAAGTTGTCTCAAACATTGATTATTTTCTTTTTATTTTGTTTTGATACGAGGAACTGAGGGAATTATCAGTGTAGATTACGGAAGTTGCGAAAAACACTTAAAGCCCTCACTAAGTTGTGAAAATGAGTTTTTGAGTCCTCTGTTGCACCACCGTGAAGACCCTCCCTTAAAGGGAAAGAAGCACTTGACATTCGAAAATGCTCGTTCGTCGAAAGGAACGACAAAAGTCAGAGGGTCGCTAACAACCAGAAGGTTTTATCAGTGAATTAACACACTTGGCAGACAAATTAGTATGTTAGTCCCTGACCTACTGCATAAGCACACGGCAGTGGGTTTTGGATGAAAGGGCAGGGTGAAAGGGAAGAGAGGAATGAAAGAGGGAAAGATGAAGTAAAGATGGAAAAGAGGTCGTCAGTCCTGGTTCCAGCGTCGACCCCGCTGAGGGGATGTCAGTCCTGATTTCAGCGTCGATCCAGCTGTGTCAGTCTGGCCGATGAGATGCCCAGGGGCCTAGGGGTCTGTTTCCTTATAGTTGGTCTCCGGTGTGGCACAGGGAAGGGCTGTCTTGGTCGTATGTAAATGTATGTACCTGTACACGTTATTGTCCATTGTTAGCAACAAGGTGTGTAGGCATAGGAGAGTATGAACTCAGTGGTATCCAGGTCAGGCAGACAGTATGAACTCAGTGGTTCTGTAGGCATCAGTGTAGGACGTTTTTATCCCAGTTCTGCCATGCAATTGTTAGCTGTTTCTGCTGTGACAATTTGGAACTGGTGTTATTCTTTATTTTAGTAAACTAGTGCAATCTATAGATAGTTAACCTCATTCTTTACCTTGAGCCAAAATTTTACCTCCTTGATATCATTCACAACTTGTGCACTTTTTTTTTTAAACAGGTCTGCATTTTTTCTAAGTACTTTTACTAAGGTTTCTTTCATTAGCCATTGGACAAAATCCAGTCTCACTTAAAGGTCTTTTCTTCTAATTCATTTGATTGACTTGCCTTATTTTTCCTAAAGGAAGACTTTCTTATTTTGAAATTCAGTCTTAGTCTATTTAGTACCAAAAATAAATAAAATGGAAGCATCTTTCAGACAGGCCACTGTGCAAGTAACAGCAGAGTAATGGGCATGGTGAAACCTGCACGGCAGGAATTCCAGTGCCACAGGCCCTGGGCACACTTGTTTCTCCCTAGCCCTGGGGAAGCTCATGCAACAGGTAACTAAGGAAGTTGATAATCAGACCTTTTAGCCCCTGACCGGGTAGGTGAGTTTCTAACTGGCACCTTTCCTGCAGCAATTTGCTACAAGTGTGTACTGGAGCTTTTAAATTCATACGGTGCATCAGGTTCTGGATAAAATATGTATCATAATTTTTTTAGTACTACGTATCATAGTGGATGTACCGAACTTGACCTGAAATGTAGCAGGGAGGAAGGGGCAGAATTATTTATTTTACAGTCACTTATAACTATAAATGAGTTTTCAAAATATTTATCATAAACCGACGTTTCTCCTTGGTCAGTCACTATAACCTGGACCTGTATTTATTGTTATTTTAGACAACCTTGGTTGTCTGAAGAAATACCAATTTCATCAGCAGAATTTTATTCCTATTTAGTAATATTGACTCATCAGAGCTACAAAATGTAATATGCAATATTTTATGAGAACAATTAATTATGATAGATTGTGTGGAATTAAGGATTATATAGATTAATGAAATAATTTTCTCCAATCCATGATTGTATTGCTCCATCTAATTTTTTTTAAGTTTCCAAATTAACAAGAACACGAGATTTTTAATACCTGTAATAGTTTAAGGTCATTAGTCTATTTACTTTGTTATTTTTGTGGACTAAATTCTAGTACTTCTGGAAAAAGCTCTTTTTCCTCTTAGAAAATACATTCCCAATAGATGAAAACTTAGTAGAAGAATAATTGCTATCTATGATTTCTTTTTACTTTGAAGTTTGGTAGTTGTTTGATTGCTTTTTTTTTTATTATTCTATCACCTTATATTTCCCATCTTAATAGTAGTAAAATATTAATACTTAAGGGTTTTTTTTCCCACACAGATATAATTACAATTGATATGGAATTACCTTAGTAAATACTAAGTTTAAAACTTTGTTTAATGACATAATTTAATTTCTTGTTTTGAGTTAATTAAAAAAGAAGATGGTAATTTCCCTTGTCAGTTTCCTTTCAAAATTTTCAATATTTGATTAAAGTAATGCAAATTTTTTTTTATTAAATAATATTGGAATTTTTGAGTTTTTAATCCCATGTAAGTGCGTGTTTTATTCCCAGTTTGCAAGCCATACTGAATTTCTATGCACTCGTGTGTTTTTGCATTTTTTTTCCATTTTAATGTATCTCTGTATATTAAAATGCGTAATTTGCTTCTTAAAATGGTTGCCTTGGAGTTGGAAAATACCTTATTTGACAGCCAAATGGTGGCGTAATTAAAGCACCTCACCCTTCTTTACTTTGGCTACTGTCATCACATGAAATCTCTCAACCCATAGGCATTTGGGGGTAGCTCCATGGAGATACTGTGTTCTTATAATCTCCAGATTGTACCTGCTCTTGCTTACACCACCACTTCTGTCATCAGCTGGGTCAAGAGGGATCTTGGGAGATTAAAGGTGGATTATTTTGGGTTGTGCTAGTGTGGCACAGCTGGATGTGAGATCTTTGCAATAGGTCTAAAATAGAAGAATTCTGGAGGGCAAGCAGGGGAAGAAAGCAAGAGCATAATAGGATAAGGTGTATGGTATGTAATTTGCTGTCATCTGGTTTAGTCTGCCTCACAATAGTAAGAGGGCAGAAGAGCTAAGGAGAAAAAGGTGGTTTAAATGTGTATTGGTTCTTTCAAAGTAGCTGTTTCAGCCAGAGTTCAGAAACTATGAATACAGGTGGGGGGGGGTTAGTTTTTATTTTTTATTCTGAGTCAGCACTGGGGTTCATGTCACGTAGATCACAGAAGCTGTACAGGAGTAGAAGTTGTATCACTTAGTCACTTTTAAACAATTTTTTTTATACCTAATGCTGGAGTTTCTTGTTGTGCTTACACATTTTTTGTCAGGTGCTTTGTTTCTCTTTGAGCAGCTCTGTGGAGTTCTGAGTTGCTAAGCTGCAGAGGCAGGGAGATGAAGCACCCGGGAGAGTGGCAGAACATCTGTGAGGAAGGCATGGCAGGAGCATGGAACAGTTGGCAGAAAGAGAAATATCCTTCCTAAAACTTGAGAGAAAAAGTCACTAAAACTGTTCTTCAAAGGACTGTTAATTTGCTCTTTAATTGAAAGAATGTAGAGGAAATGCTGTAAAATGAGAAATTAAATACATGGAAAGAGTTTTCACATTGTACCTATAAAGAAAAGTCAAGTAGATTGTATACATAAGTATAGTTATTAGGTAAAATAACTATTGTCCTCTTTTCCATATGTTCACAGATTATAATCATGTCCTTGGAAATGAGCAATACTGTACAGAATGCTGTTGAAAGTGTTTTGTAATTTGGATAGGCAAAAAGGCACACCTTGAGTAATCAGGACTAGTGTGTGGATATATGATAATCAAATTAATTTAAAACAATATCTGGTTTCTTTCCCATGTGGATTTAGTTTTAGAAAATAAATAAAATTGCCAAATTACTATCAATGTGGGAATTTAAAAATTACATTAATTGTCAATGTCAGAGGACATTTTATGATTTTTGTTTCATATAAGCCCGCTAACCACTTTTTTCCAATGTTTGGACTACTTTTTTCTGTCTACATGGAAGAAGGGAAAGGAATGTTCATTTGTATGCTTTGTTTGCAGTGCCTAGTCTGTTTAGGTCCTGAACAAAAGCTCTTGAATGCTGTTAGAAGTGGTGAATATAAGTTTTGATCACAACTTGAGACACTGATCTGCAAACCATAGTGACTGATAGTAATACACCTTTTTCTCAGTTTTTTTTCAATATCATTGAGACCATGTGAAGTATGGCATTTAAAATCACATATAAGTATTTATATGTGGACCTATGACTTGGTCCGTCAAAGATTGGCAATAATAAAAGTCCAACCAACCTTCCTGAGCAGCTGCATAATCATAGGGCCACTTCAACTCAGTAGGCATGCTCTCATTTATCTGAAGGACTTCATAGCAATTACAGTGTTGGTATGTGTGACTAGGGATTTAAGCCAATCAGGAATGAGTTGAGGTGTCATCTAAGCCTCATGAGGGACTGATCCAATGTGAATATTGGGATAATGCCTTTAAAAGAACCCGAAAACCACGAATAAAACAAACCAGAGTAGTAATGAACACTGTTATTCAAAACCAGGTTGCTGATGATTCAGTGGTTAACATAGTGGTTAGACTAGTTGGACAAGCAGGAAAATGGGATTCAGGTGTGTCCTCATTCATATCAATGTCTCTTCCTTCCCATGACTGTATGTTAATCACCAGGCCAATGTCTAGGCTGGAGGAAGGTGAGAAGGGAGCTAGGGGCAAAGTTCCCCTCTGTGTCCTCACAGATTTCACAAAATAGAAAATGAATGTTCAGAGGCAGGAGGCAACATGTTGTAACCTAATGTCAGTGGTACTCTGGAAGCAGGGGAGCAAGTTGCTCTGGATTTAAATCTATTCAACAGACTAGTTTTGAATTTTGTTACATAATCATGAGAAAAGAGACAGGGCTAACCCTGAGAGCTGGAGCACAAAACTTGGCAGGTGCTGTAACTGCTTGGGTGTTGTATAACATTTCCCCTCCCACGGCACCTGTGTTTCAAAAGGAGTGAGCCGTGTTCTGTTCTTCAAAGGCTACTGTAGGCACTGCCCTCAGGAGAGGACTCCCAGTTTTTGGCTCCTGAATAGATGAAGATGCCACCTTTGTGGTGCTGACTCAGACACCTCGGCTTTAACAGAGTGACAGCCCTGTACAGCATTTCCTTGTACAGCATTTCCTCTTGGATTGGTGACTCCTAGTTAGCATGTGTATTTGATGAGTTCCTAAATTATGTTTAATTTTGAAAAAAAGTATTTGGATTAAATACTGGCTGTGGAAGTTTTATATCCAGAATGTTTTGCATATTTTATCTGTAATAATGATTTTTCCTGGTTTTTTTCTGCTTATTTTTTTAAACACACTAATATCTCTAGTAGTACCGCCTTTTCTGTATGAAAATGACTGGGAGTGATTACTTTTTTTTTTTTTTTTAAGTAGTCAAGAAGCAACTTGTTTATGATAAAAACAGGGTTGCAGTTATGGGAAAGGCATCCTACCTACACTCAAAAATTAAATCAATGGTACCACAATTAATGGGAATTAACCCTGAAGCATTATTTAATGTTAACAGCTATTCTGTTAAAATTTTATCCAAAAAGGGTCAGATGAAACCTTCTCTTTTTTTTTCTAATCACCATGCAAGTTGATGAACTTTAAAACTTGTACATATTAGAGTGGGAAGAAAATAGCAGTTATGTTTAGTTAAAAAATATAAGACATGAGCAAGCCAGTTTAGCAGGAAGTCTTCTGAGTGCCAGTTTCTGCCTCCTGTATTCACAGAAGCAGTGCTTTGTTTTGCAAGTTGATTCGTTAATTAATTTCCCTGACTTGTTAGGTTAAAGGTTGAAGGAATAAAATTTTTGGGCATGATGTAATTTTATTTTACAGTTTCATTTTAACAGAAGTTTTACATTTGAAACTTTTTGAGAAAAATCTCACTAGAATGACAGAAGCTGAGAGCCTGTACTTGTAGGTGTCTTTCTTAATGATCTGAAGAGTAATAAAATACTAAGGATGAAATAGACATTTTGAAGTTAATTCTTCTGGGAGTTTTCATTTGAGTGTCTCTTCACTCTTTTTGGAAGACCAAAAATATTGTGGCATGTGTTATTTTTCTCTATCATTGTTCCTTATGTCTTTTATTCCTAAATTATATCAGTAGTAGTTGTCTGCAGATTATTCGATGATTTTTAATTTGCAATGATAGCAATTCTGCAGGTCAAACAGAATAGTATTTTCATGAGGGATCTGGCTGGCTTGTCCCAGCTGATGATCTGCCACAAAGCTGTAACCAAAACCGTGACCTCAGCAGTACTGGAACAGGGCTGTCTTGATGAATCGCAAAAGCTCTGAACACGGGGCACCCTCAGCATATGTGGCATCCAACCCACTGCTCACGTAGTGTCGTGCCACACTGCACACAGCTACATACTCTGTAGTGTCTCTGCACAGCCTCTTTCATTGGCCGTCAGCCCAGCTGGGCACCGATTTCACAATGGGTTTGGTTCATTTGGGTCTAAGATGACACTGTGTTAGAACAAAACCAGCTTCTAAATGCATGGAGTATCTACTGTCTAGATGTACTAATCCAGAGATATACCTGGCATCAATGTCTATGTGGTTTCTGGTCACTGACAGTGTTTTGTGTTGGCATACAAGTTTGGTAAAGTTGTTTTCACGTTTCTATCACAGATGCTAATTGTGGCTTTAAGAAGTCTTGGGATATAATCTTGGTAATGTGGGAAACAAAGTAAATGTGGAATGGAAAGCACATTTCTTCTTTATCTCTTACCTGCATTATTACCAACTTTTGAATGGGTGAAACATATGCTTCTATTGTTTAAATCATTGCAATGTGTATTGTGGTGGTATATTTGCATTTGGACAGTTCTCTGTATTTTGCTTTGTGTCCTGTTTTTGGAGATGGGGAAGCAGCTAAGGGAAGAAGAAAAAGTTGCCCATACAATGTTAAAACATTTGAAAAAGTATTATGTTAAACACCACTTTTTAAAGGCAGGCATTGGTGATTGTGAATAAGAGTGGCAGAACACAGTTGTATAGATGAAACAGTGAATAAATCTACAATAACTTTTCAACTAGAATAATAACTTACGTTTTTGCTGTTGAAGCAAATCTCTCAAACATCAATTTGATTGCATTTGGAGTAGTCTCAAATTGGGTGAACTGGGTTATCTTTGGATAAGACTAAGTCTAAAATAAAAACTGAAATATGGTACATTGTTTGAACATAAACACTTATTTGACCATGAGAGTGACCCAGCACAGGTTGTCCGGGAAGGTTTTAGAGTATTCATACTTGGAGATATTCTGGGCGTGGTCCTGGGCAATCAGTTCTAGGTGGCCCTGCTTGAACAGGGCAGGTTGGACAAGCTGACCTCCAAAAGTCCCTTTCAGCCTGAACTGTTCTGTGTTTCTGTGAAATCAGATGATGTGTTCTATCTAGAACTCTCTCTGCTATTGAGGCTTCAGACTGCAGGACTAGTCTAGAGCTAGTGGAAAGTAAAGCTTTTGCCAAAAGCGGGTCACGTGGGCATCCAGTTCTCAGCAGCCACTCTCTTAGTTCACAGACCTTTTATTGCAAAGTGCTACTTGCCAATGCGGTAACATCACGTAGAGCTGAGTTAGCAAGTCCTTTGGTATTGGTTTCTTTGCTCCGGAGCACAGAGGGCAAAAAGGCCAAAAGTTGATACAATTACTTTGTATATTGGATCTGTACAGACATAGCCCCTTGAGACATTTTTTTGCAGGCTACAAGACTGTGGTATTTGGCTGCCAGCACCTCATAGATAGGCACCAGTCCAATCTAAATGTGTGTAGCATTGGAATATCTAATTAATCTGAATTTTTAGACTTTCCTGCTAGTTGCTTGATGACTTAGCACACCCCAGACTCTCTTCATTTAGCTCCATGTTGGACAATTATGTATTCTTTATGGCTTGCCAAAGGTAAGTAGAAGAAATTAGTAGGGGAAGATAATACTGAGGTTGAATGGCACAGGAGTCATGGGAAGAGATGAAAGTATTGCACTAGATGGTGGGGGAGGATGTATGCAGCCTAGGGTTGGTATGATGAAGGTTCATCTGCACACTCAATTCTGGAGCTCCTGCTGTGTATATTAGGCAATGAAATAATGCACCGACATGCTCTGACTGCTCAAAACAGGACTTCCAGGGCAAAATGCCATCCATACTTACTCACCCTGCTGGATAGCATTGTCTGCAATTTTTCCCAGGCTGTTTCTACAGGTATTCAGTCTTGGTGGTGCCGAGAGACCTAGAATTCTCCAAGAAGCTGTACTTCAGGAAAAGGTGACTTTGCTGCATCTATATAAAAGTGCTGCTGCAAAGAGAAAATGTGCACAAAAGTCTGGAGCTTCCCTCAGGCTTGGAGCCAAGAGCAGGCTAGCAGCTGATTGTGAGACATCTGTCATCAGCAGGAGCTGCCAGTAGTGGAGCTGGGGGCTACAAATGAGAATGACAGAAGTACATGATGACCTAGTGAAAGAAAAGAATTTTCTAGGACAAGGGGTAGTAGTTCATGATAAGAAGACAAAATAAACTATGTAGAGGACGATCAGGTGTGTGGTGGGGGTGGAGGGGGGTGACAAAAGCAGACAAAACCACACCAAGAAATAGGCTGTGAGTGAGCAATACTGGGGACAGATAGTAAAATGTATGCGTTGGTGAGAAAGGAAAGAGCGTGGTGGGAGAACTAGTAGGAAGTTAAAAGCAAAAGAGCCAAGAAATGAAGGATGCAAAATCCCAGAAAACACTCACTTCATTAAGGGAAGAAAAAAACCCCACAAAAATGTATATATACTATATACATATATGTGCACTACTTTTCTTTATAGTCTGCTAATTCATTCTGCTAATGTCAGAATGAATGTTAAACAGTTCAAATGGAATGGTGTCTGAGATGAATTCTCTTCAGCTGTATGTCTCCTAGGCAAATGTGTGAGAACTGCTGATCTGTTCATCTTGTTCAGATCACATGAATGTGAACACAGCAGAGATTTGACTTGGTGTTCCTCTCTACAAATATAGAGGGGGAAAAAAGAGAGAGCCTTTCCTGGGAAGAAAGGGAGGGATCCCATTAAATGAGAGTCATACAACATCCCTTCTGGAGATGTGTCGAAATTTCCCATGGGAGGAAAAAGAATAAACAAAGGTCGGTATTACTAATAAAAGAAATATAGTTGGCAACCGAGGAAACAATCATTATTTGATCCCAGTGTCCCACAAAGCTAGCAACAGAAACAATACCAGTTAACAGCAACAGGCCAAATGCATCTTACTTGCAACCAACCCTACCTGTTGTTATGCCAGGGTCGTTTGCCTGTTGTTTGCCTTACCATTCTGAGAGCAGTGCTCTGCCAGGAAAACAAATATGTCCTGACTTTTCACCTTTGCTGCTTTACTCTTCTTGTGGCCACAGTGTTCCCGGGGGTTTATTGTGTTTGACTTCTCAGAGCTATTGTGCAGCAAGCAAGGAGTAGCTATTATCTCTGCTTCACAAATGAGGGACAGAGCCTGCAGGAGAGCAGTGCTTACAGCTGCACAGCTTATGGCAGGCAAGGGACTTTGCAAATCACAGGCCAGTAGCTTTCTTTGCTCGCTTTCTGAGGTGAAAGAATCGGTAGTAGAATATTAGTAGTGGTAGGGCAAGCATAATGGTTTTTCTTGAGCAGTCATTTACCTACCAGGAAATAAACGAACAAAGCTTGCTATGGAAAAAGAAAATTAAAAAAAATCCTTGAATCATAACTTCAGGAATTTCAATAGGAGATCCATATAGCCTTGAAAAATACATTAATAATGAAATACCTGTTTGTGTTGCAGCAAGACCCTATTTAAAATGAGTGAAATTTCATTTTAACTTCAAACTGGCAAAGCCTGTTAAGGCCAAATTGTAACAGCCATTGTTAAGAGAGAGGTATGTGATGACAAAATGAGGCTGTGCAGTGCTCTGGTCATGTTTCCAGCCTGCCTGACATTGTGGCCACAGCCTTTACTCTGCCCTTCCTCAGAGGTAACCTCACTGAATGGCACCATCTAGTTTAGCTTTGTCGTGCTGCAAGCAGTTGTTCTGCGTTCTCAGTGATATTATCTTTACTAGCAGCATGTAGTGTAGTGCTTTGTGGGAAGGTTTGTTCCTTGATCACCAGGGGTTGCATAAAAAGAGCATGCTATGGCAAGTATCACTTTCTCAAATCTGAGTGCAATGCTGAAAGTGACTGAGAGGCAGTACTCCAGAAAGTGTCCAGGCTGATACTGCTGGGAAGGGTTAGACTGTGTGACATAAACTCAGTCCTCTGGGCTGTAGAATGGATGGGTGTTGGATGTTCCCAACACACCAATTACTGCGCTTCTATAGGGACTGTAGCACACTGCTTCTCATCTGTAGGAAAACAAAGCCCTGTGGCTAGATCTTCTTTCCTGATTGTTTTTTCGTTGTTTGTTTCAGTGATGTCCATTTCTTACGTTACTACATTAGGGTATCTACAAGAGCTTAAGGGTCATCTTTGCTTTATTTAACTGAATCTTAGAGTTTTTCTTCTATGATCTTTGTATCTGTGTTTGGCATCTCTGTTCCCTAAAAGGGTTCAGTCTCTTAGGACTGCTGCTTCCTGTTAGAGTAGTTACTTTAGAGAACAGACGAGAAAGAAAAACATCACTTTGAATTGTCAAGCTTTTTTATTATGAAAACATTATAAATTGAATAGTGATTTTAAGCATAGTCATCTTTTAGTACTTGCTGCATAGGAGCGAAACATACCATGCAAATTGCTGTTTCTAATCATACTTCTTTTTAAAAGTAGGCTTGGAGCTTTTTAAGTAACGTTAAATATGTTTTTGTTATTGAAAGAGATCCAAACGTGAAACTACACTGATAGCTGAAGACTGATAGTAGTTCAGTGGTCATTGTGCTGGGACCTTTGTATATGGCTGTGTATGAAACTGACTGTGCTTCATTCTGTAGTGTTCATTTATGACAGGAATTTATAAGTGAAGGTAACTATTCTTACTTCTGACATAACTCTGCAAAGTTAGATATCAGCAAAATTTTTTCAAAGAGGTCATACATTTATCTTTCATTAGACATTTATGTGCAGCTATTTAAAAATGTCAAACTCATGAATTAATATGAAAGCAATCAGTCCAAATATGCTATTTTAAAGAGTGATATGAGAAACAGCATGTAGAAATGAGAATTCCTGAAATATTTTATTTCCCTTTTCAGTAACAGCCTTGCTTGTAAGGAATAAAACAGCTGTATTTTAGTTTCCTCGTTTGGTTTCCCTCTGTGACAAATGGTGGTAACAATGCATCTCAATCTCCTTGCAATTCTTTGAGATATTTGAAAGAAAAATGCAAGTGAATAATTCAAATATTTTATAATAGTGCTCTATGTGGTTTATTTTCCCCTGTCTGAAGAGTGCTTGAAAATCTATTTTCTTCTTGCCTGTTTCAAAACGGGATAAAAAGTTTTCTGTATAGCTACATACTTTGGTTAACACTCTTGAACGGGAAAAAACATTTTAAGAGCTCTAGATAGCCTCAGGGAGGTTAGCAAAAGGATTTGCACTCATGCCTGTGGCTATTGGGCAGTGGGCTAACTGCATGCATTAAAGATGACTGCCACCGGGCTTAATAAACAGTATAAATAGTGCGTGCTCCCGGTGCCAGTAGAGGGCACCCGAGGGCACATCCTCCACTCCCGCGGGTCCGGCGTGAGGATGGAGCGGCAGATTCCTGCCAGAACTGAAGCCCCTTCGCTGGTGTTCCTAGTGAAAACTAAGCCTCTGCCAGGCCCGCTGCTGAGATGGGGCCTGGGCAACTTGCCTTTCAAAACTGTCGCCTTGTGAACTGTACACTGCTTTTTTTCTACTGAGGGTCACCAATTCCAATTTCTTTCCAGTTCTCAACAGTTGTTTTGCTTGTGCGTTCCCC